>PVHY01005760.1:0-39113 GCA_004024945.1 Uropsilus gracilis | reverse complement strand
AAAATGATGTGAAATATAGATAAATAAATTTAAAAAAATAAAAAAAAATGAAATGATCCCCAAGTTGGATCTGATACTTAAGCCAGTTCATGATGACCACCATCATATAAATAACTTGGTGTGGGAGGAGACAGGCAGTAGATTCGTATAGGAGGATTGAAATCCCAGTTCTGCTAGTCATTGTGACTTGGCAATAGTCAATTACCCTGTTTTAACCTCAGCTTCTCCACTTCCCTCATAGGACTATTGCTATGGGCATTAAATCTCTTACTTTGGAGGGGGTTAGTTGAAGAGAAACTTAGAGGAGAAATTGCCTTCCTGGCCACTTATATGAGGTCATCACCGTAGTCAGAACAGGAGCCGTTGGTTTTATTTATAGTAGGTGGTTATTATAAAGAAAGCTTATGGGAAATCCAGCAAAATGACAGCATAACTGTCATTTACCTACTCCACATACTTACAATCAAATAATAAATCAAACAAGACAATGACCCTTGAAAGATAAACAGAAGATTAGTGTATTACAGAGAGTGATGATGTGGTAGAAAGGGGTAAAAGAAATTGTAATTCAGCTGTCTTGGAGTGATACTAGGACAATATAACCCATGAGTGGGCAGAGCAGCTGCCACACAGAACTTTTCTGCTGTTAACTCAAGGACACAAGCCTGCATGGGGGATTTTAAAAACTGGGAACTCTACTGAAGAGAGATACACGGAATTGTTACAAATAACAGAGAGTGCATCACTGGAGCACCACAGGAGGAATGGTTGTTTATCAACTTGAGCCTGTAGTTCCCAAAGAATAATAGAAGACCAAATGGGCAGAGAGAAAAAACCTGGTCAGAGCACTTGTGCCTCAGTATAAAAGAGAATATTATTTGCAGCCTATAGTTGCGATACTCAAGACACCTGCCTTATCCACAATCATGGTCAAATTAGAAACAACCACCAAATTTTGTTATTAACTGGAGTTTAAAGCACTTGAACCTTAATGACAGGAGTGAATGTCCTAGCACAACATATCATACTTGAAAGACAGAGAGAACAATTCTTGGCTTGTGACCCTGTCTCACCTACAATCCTTACCCATCACTACGTCTATGCTCACTCACAGCTTGGAGACTGAGACTAACATGAGACGGAGACATTTTTATTGAGGAGTTGGCCTAGGTGGGGGGGTGTCATTGTGGAACCTCACTATACAACCTGGGTACCTGCAACACTCTAGGAAACTTGTGCCCTTGGTGTTCATTAGAGGCAACTTTTTGGTGCCTTCTTGTCCAGTTTCTACCTATTAGCCTTTACTGGCATCAGTGCCCTGGTCACCTGATCACCTAAAGAGGCATTGGTCTATGAAATAATAGATACCTAAAGATCATGAACAAAAAGGATTATACCAAACTACTTGCAGGCAGGGCATAAAACCAATTCATCAAAACAAGAAAAGGTAGTTCCCTATTTATTTATTTATTATTATTTATTTTAAAAACTAAAAATTAAGAGTCAGAGGAACATAGTATATACACTGGACCAAAAAAAAAAAACTTAGAAATCTAAATCCAGCAGATCTAAGGAATATGCTTACTGAACAGTTTAAGGTAACAGAACCATGCTTGCTGGATTAAGAAAAACAATAGACATTCAAAAACAAGAACATGATAAAGATAAAAAATATGAGACTGTTACAAATAGAATTATTAAATCTAAAAAATATATAACTGAATTTAAATACATGATAGGCTCAACAGCATACAAATGCAACTAATGGAGAAAATCCGTGAACTTGAATTGTGCACTGGCAGAGAGAATACAAACAGAACAAGAAAATAGCATTAAATAAAAACAGTGTATGAGCTTGTCAGAATAGCCTCAAGAAAAAAAAACCATTTTATGGGACTCCCAGAAGAAGATAAAGTCATAAAAATTTATTTAAATAAATAATTGCTGAGAACCACCTCAGTTCAGGAAATGAAACAGACATCCTGATCCAAGAGACCAAAAGAGTTCCAAACAAATTAATGCCAGAAAGACACTCCAAAATACATAATTATTTATGTTTTTATCCAATATCCAATAATAAAGAAACAATACTAAGAGCTTTGACAGAAAGAAGAGTCACATATAAGGAAACACCTATCTGACTGTTCATGGATTTATTGGAAGAAATCTTATAAACAACAAGAGAATGACAAGAGCTATTTAAGAAAAATATTTTTAACTTAGGATGCTGTGACTTGCCAGATTATCATCTGAGACAGAAGGAAGGGTAAGGATCTTTACTGAAAAACAAAAAGATTACAGCAACATTGGGACCAGGCTTGAAGGAAGTACTGAAGGGGCTATAATAAAGCAAAAATGAAAAGGATCTAGAAGCACCTAAATTATACAATATGAAGAAGGAGAATTAAAAAAATATAACTTAATCAGAATGAGTTTGAGATCTAACTAAGATGATACAAATATAATCCATCAAAGACAAATCTCTGTATAACCTTTAAAATCAATAAAAATATATTTAAGACAATGGACATTGAATCTAAACCAAACGTAGAAGGAAGATGTCCTTAAGAAGACAAAGTGAGAACAAAAATTTAAAATAGCCCAGTGGCACTTACATCTTTATAATCTATGTTTTTCTTATTTTTTACGTTGTTTTAGTCCCCATAGTTCTCCCACCACCATATCACTTGTGAAACATGACCATATTGTCTTGTGTTCATCCCTCCCCTGTTTTAACCCCACTTACTGCCCATCCCTTGCTGTATTCCTAAGCTCTATGGTAAACTTGCTAATTTCAACTTTTTCCTGATCTTTTCTTTGGTGTCTCTATATTTCACATATAAGGGAGAGCATCTGATAATTAACTTTTCCCTTCTAATTTCTACTAGCACAATCCAACTTCATCCATGTTGCAGCAAAAGACATGAATTTGTCTTTTTTGATTGCTGAGTAGTATTGCATTGTGTACATATACCACAACTTTTTGATCCATTTGTCTATTTGGGGGCATTTGGGTTGTTTCCATATCTTGATTACCGTAAATAGTGCCACAATAAACCTAAACATGCAGGTTTTCTTCCAAATTGGTGTTTTTGTGTCCTTTGAGTAGATTCCCAGGAGTGGAATTGCTGTATCATATGACAGATCCGTGGTTAGTGTTCTGAGGAACCTCCACACAGTTTTGCATAATGACTGGACCAGTTTGCATTCCCACCAGCAGTGTAAGAGGGTTCCTTTACCTCCATGCCCATGCTAACATTTGTTGCTTCTGTTTTTTTTTGTTTTTGTTTTTATTTTTTTAAATATGGACCACTCTCCCTGGAGTGAAGTGATATCTCATTGTGGTTTTGATGGTGTGCATTTCCCTGATGATAAGTGATGTTGAACATTTTTTCATATACCTATTGGCCATTTTTATTCCTTCTTTGAAGAAGAGTCTTTTTAGTTCTGCTCATTTTTTGATTGGGTTGTTTGCTTTGTTTTTGTTGGTTGTATATGCTCTTTGTAAATCTTTTCTATAGACTTACCTGGTATGGGAAACACAGAAATCACTTCACTTTATTAATTCTTTTAATAAATATGCATATGTCATTTATTTGGTTCATAAGCACAGTGTAGCTATATTTTAGTTTTACAAATATCAAGTATAAATAGACTACCACTGTAACAATACACAAAAACTGACTTCATACACAGGCAATACAGGCTGAAAACTTGAGTAAATTAACATACACACTGTGCCAGTCAATATTTACAAACAAGTTGCAGTGCATAGCACCTGATAATTCTTTGAATCTGTATCAGTCAGTTATGAATATGAGAATGATTATAACTATACCAAAAATAATAATTCTAGCCAAAAATAAAGGCATAATATTTACAACCAGGTATCGACTTTACTCAACCACAATATTTTTTATTTTAAACTATACAGTCTATTTCAGATTTAAAATGTATATATAAAAGAAAATTAAGATACAACAAGATATCAGTATGCAAACTAGGATACAAGGTATCAATATGACAAATATTACAAGTTTTAAAACTTTAAGACAACTTGAAATTTGGATACAATAATGGAGGTAACAAATGGGGATGTTCTCCAATATCCTAGTTAGGACATTTTTTTAAAAAATAATTTTTTAAAAAAATTGGGAAGAAAGCAAGTTACATGGACAGGTATACATATTATAATACCATAACTACAAAATTATAACCATGCAAAAGAATATATTATTTACTGATGTGTGATTTAAAAGTTTCAAATACCACTGGAATGGCAAACATCAAATCCAGTGTACTGATTATTATTTCTGGGAATGTATAATGGGGAATAGGATAGAAGAGATATCCACAGTGAATGTCAACTATTTCTGTGATGGTTCTTTTTTTTAAATTTAATTTAATATTTTAAATTTGCATATATGTGTATTTATATTTATATTACATTATTGCATTATTGCGTACCCCAGGGCTTTCCCACTTCGCTAACACCTGTTAACCATCGTGATCTTTTGTGCTCTTCCCTCCCCCGCCTTCTTCCCCCTCCTCCTCTCTGGCTCCATTGTTCAGTCCCATTGGTTGTTTCTATTTTTTCTTATTTGTTTGTTTGTTTTTCCCTATATCCATCATATAAGTGAGACTATCCTGTATTTCTCTTTTTCTTTTTGGCTTATTCTGCTAATATGAGTCTTTCTAGTTCCATCCATGTTGCTGCAAATGAAATGTGTTTGTCCTCCTTGATTGATGCACAGTATTCCATTGTGTATACATACCACAATTTTTTTCAGCCAATCATCTGTTTTGGGGTATTTGGTTTGTTTCCAAATCTTGGCAATTGTAAACAGAGCTGCAGTAAACATGTGTGTCCAGGTGTCCTTTTGAGTTAGTGTTTTCATGTCCTCTGGGTAGATTCCCAGTAGTGGGATTGCTGGGTCAAATGATAAGTCCACTTTCAATTGTTTGAGGGTCCTCCGCACAGTCTTCCATAGTGGCTGGACCAGTTTGCACTCCCACCAGCAGCTAGGGCAATAAGGCAAGAGAAAGACATAAAAGGAATCCAAATACAGAAAGAAGAAATAAAGCTATCATTAAACCACAATATAAGGATATGGACATTAAAAAGGCAATGTGCATAATGTTTTTTCATATCATGAGGTTATGCATACTTTGCTCAGATGGTTTTAAAACCGTCCTGAAGAACACAAAGGCACTAATTTGTAGGAAACCTGCACAGCCATGTAAATGGTAGTACTGTTACAATAGCCAAGATAAGAAAACAACCTAAATGCCTGAAAATGGATGAACAGATCAAGAATATGTCGTTTATATACACATTGGAATAATACTCAGTGATTACCCATGCCATTTACTGCAACATGGATGTGTGGATGGAGCTGGAAGGAAGTATGAATGAAGTCAGCAGGAGTAAGACAAATTTCAGAGTGGAGTGTAGGGAAACTAAAAAAAGGAACCAATACAGCCAAACTGAAAAACCAACCCTAGAGAACTGATCATAGAACTGAGGAACCAGGGGGATAGAGGGGGGAAGAGGTGAAAGGGTGAGAACAGGGTGGGGAGGGAGCACAGTGAGTCAACTCAGGTGGCAGATCAGGGTGCTTTGGTGGTGGATGCACTATGGCAATAACATCTGAAACAGAGCGGGCCAGGGGAGGGAATTGCCCCTCTTCACCCCCCAAAAACAAAACAGTGATGTAAAACAACATCTCAATAAAAGTAAATAAATACTAAAATTTTAAATTACAAGAAACTATAATTGATGTCCTTATCTCTGTGATCTTGGTTAATTTGAAGACTAAGGCCCAAAATCCCTTGAAATCTTTCTGTCCAGGACTTTATATAACCTCAGAACTCCCTTTTCTAGGCAGCAGCATCTGCCCCTGAAAGCACAGGGGACATCTGCTAAACTCCTTACACCATTGCTTTCCCTGGCTTTCCTACTTCCAAGGTTCTGGTTCTTCCAATGCACACAAACAGTCCTTCCCACAGCTGACACCTTGAGTCTTCCCTGAATTTGCAGAGTAAAGCCAACCTTCAGCAGGAGGCCTTCCCTACAGTTAATTTTCTCCTCAGACTTCCGAATTTCTGACCCAACCATACTTCTTGATCCCACTCTTGAAATCAAAGCATCTTCCTGCTTGCCTCATGTTTCTTTCCATGATATTCCTCTGGCGCCCCCAAAACTATGCACAGAGTTCCAGGAAGCACTGGCAATTAGAGAAAACCCAGTGACTGTAATTATAAAGGCTCCTTCACTTACACTGAGGTCAGCAAACATTCCCAAAAACAGAAAACAGAGTGACCTGAAGTCCAGTCCTGGTTGTGCCACTAATTTGCTGTTTAACTTGGGTAGGCAGTGCCCCTCTTCGGGGCTCATTTTCATCATCTCTAACAGGTTGGGGAGGGAGAAGATTACTCACTGCTAAGGTGAAGTTTAGTTCTGAAAGTCAAAAGGCACTTTTGTGGCATGAGACTTTGAACTGCATAAACCAGAGATCAGACCTACCCCCAACTCCCGCAACCAAGTGTTTGATGATACTGCATAGCAGCAAGATGGCTTTTTCAAGGTTGCACATTTCACCAGCATTCCAACCTGTATGTGGGCCTGGGAGGACTCAGCCAAGCTCTTCCAGCTGCTAGTCTGCTGCTGGTCCCAGGGCAATTACCGAAAGCCAGTTTACTGCTTTCTGCTTTTTGTCAGCCTAGGTCCAAATTGTTTGCCTCTTCCCCAACCCCCAAGCAATTAGTGGTCCTGCAGTAATAAAAAGGGAAAGGGAGAAAAAAACAGAGATTCCAAAAACAAAAAAATCATTTGTTTAGGCTTTATGATCCCAAGGACTCTTTTCAATCACCAGCCCTTGATATTTATCTTATCAGTGTGCTCACACCAGTGCGAAATGGCATGTATACACAGAGAGCCTTTGCAGTATTGTTTGTAATAGAAAAAGATTTTAAACCACTGTCCATCAATAGGAGACTGTTTAAATAAGTCACATTACATCCAAACAGTGGAATGCTATTCAACTGGAAAAAGAAACGCAGCAGCTCATTGGTGCCAGTGCGGAAAGGATTCCATGATAGAAAGTATTGATAGCCGAAAGCAAAACATTGTGCATAGAATACAGTGGTTTATGTGAAGAAAAAAGAAATATATGTTTTTGGGCATGTGCTTAAAATATCTTTTGCATGTTATGCAAGAAACTGGTTATTTTGCCTGTTCAGAAAAAAATATATAATGTAGCATCATTCTCAGCTTTCTTTTACTTCGCTAATAGAGAACAGGGACATGGATTATCTTCTGTGGTTTTTCCTTAGCACAGGAAGCAGTGGGAGGGATTTATAGCTATAGTCTTTTCAGACCTGGGCAGTTGAAAGACCTAGCTTTTCAGTGCTAAATTTACCAACAGGTCTCATTTTGCTAGTGATTTTGCCTGTTTCAGCACTGAAAGTCCTGGGAATGCTGGGACAGTTGTACACTATTTGTCATCTTTCTGCTGCAGCCCTTAGTCAGTTGTGTCTGCTAATGCCAAGGAGGAAAGTGCTCTGTAGTGGCATGAATGGGACTATGGCATCAGTCACTGCCTCCACAATCCACAGGGGACAGGAGACTAGCACTCATAGAGTGACAGGCATGCACTCTGCAAGGTATCCTCTTTAAACACACAAGGAAAATAAGGCTCAGAGAGGTTAAGTGATTTGCCCAAGGTCACACAGCTAGTAAATGCTGGAGCCAGTCTGTCTGACTGCTGCCGTGTCAACAGGACCCTGGGGAATGTAAAGCTTTCAGTGAAGCAGCGAACCTGGCCTTTCTTGAAGCCTAAAGCACCCGGAGTTGCATTTTAACCAAATCAAACATTGTTGCTCTGAATCAACTTTGGCAGGCCTGTGTTAGAAGATGGCTTTCTTCCCATCACCCCTGCCCCCAAAGCAAAGAATAGATGTTCCAGGTTTGGGGACTGAAGGATTCATAGGCAGAAAGCTGGCTTCTCCAACTATAGTCATTTTGGAAATCTGGTTCTCACTGAGGAGTGATAACCTACTCAGCCCCCAATTCAATCCAGCCTCGCTCCTCTTAACAGCATGAGAAATTCAAAGAAGCGCATCCAGCTAATCACAGGTAGTGGTGCATGTTATGATGCTTGACTACTTTTTGATTGGGTGGTGGCAGAACTCAATTTGGCTATGTAGTAAGGGCTCCCTTTGCTAGAAAAGGGTAAAAGCATTCCCTAAAGCCTCATCCATTAAAAACCTACTGAGGCTCAGAAAAACAGATGTAGCAGATAGCAGAAGCTTTGGGGGATTTTTGGAGGAGTATGGGAAAAGGTCACGGCAGCAGCTGTAGTTGCCCTTCAATTAAGCAGCAGGCAGGTGTTAATTATGTATAGGAAATTGAACTGCTTTACAGACCCTGATGAGATATTTTATAGAAGATATTTTATAAATATGGAGCAGGAGAAATGCTTGCCTTCACTGTTGGTAATTAATTTATACACACTGAGTTGAAGAGCATCAGGGAGAGAGATCACCTCTAGGAATAATGGATTTGGAGTTTATCTTATCTAAAAGAATCCAAAGGGAAACTGAAGCAGATCTTTCCAAGGCTTTCTATGTAAGGACTGACATGATTTAGGCAAAGACATTTTGTGTGACTGCTGTACTTGGGACCTGAATTACTACCCACGCTGGTGAGTCCTACATTCTTGAACTTGAAGTAAATTGACCTCTGTAGTGACTTAACTCAGCACCACACTTACTCCCACTACAAAGCAGACACCTTGAAGGGTTTAAGAGCAGAGATTGCAGTGTGGTTTGGGTTTTGATGTTGGATAGAATGGCAGGAGGACTAGCAGGCATTTGCAGTATGTTCTGATTTAAAAACCAGCATCTTCTGGTTTAAAAAGCATCAGGTGGCTCATACTGCATTCAGTATATAAATGAATCTTATGATCCTAACTTCCTATCTGTTCCTATCTGCACAGGATTGTGACAGCATAGATCAAGAGGGTCATAGATATATCTCATTTGATGAAATAACTATGTGCCTGTAATGATAGCCACCAAACACAATTTCCTGCAAAGAATCCTATTCTTCACTGCCTTCACAACATTAGATATGTTGTGATAGATATTTCAGTCCCAAGATACTGCAAAATCTCAAAAATGCAAAACTAACATCAATGATCTTATTTGGGAGAAAAAAAATGTCAAATGTCTTAGCAATAAAAATGTATAGGCAAGGCATTTAAAGTTTGGGGTGTCTTTTGCAGGGGAGAATTGAGTTGGATGCTTTTTATACTACCTACGACAGTGCTTCTGGGAGGACTCAATAACCCTTTCTCAGTTGCAGCATACTGTATATATGTGAACTCTTTACTCTTCTGGTCAACCTTGGACAGAAGAAGAAACGAGGGGACTCTTCTTTCAGCCACCATGGGTCACCTCCTCTTAGAAGGGAGGCTTATTAACAGCGTTAGTGTTGCATATTCAGAGTCAGTCACAGAACACCTCTTAATTCTTAGCTATCTATGATCTTGTCTTTCAGGACAGTATTTGGTGTGGGGGGTGTCTCACTTTGTGTTATGTGTACACACTAATCAGACACTCCCAGTTTTCTTATCATTTATTGGGTAGTGGAAAGAGCATAGAGCCCACCGAGCATTTTGTGATTGGGGGGGGGGGATCCTAGAACAAAGCAGTAGGAAATGTCTAGCCCTCAGATTTACTGTCTGGAAATTAGAACTAACACTGCATGACTGTGGCCTGGGGGCAATGAGATGATGTTATCTGTAAGAGGCCAGGAACTGGGAAGCAATGTGCAAATCCTCTGATGATACAGGCAAGGGCTCTCCCCTCAGTTCCTCCCTTTGCAGGATGTATTTGTTTGTTTCTTCTGACTGATTTTTGTCTCACATTCTTGCTAAGTTTAGTGACCCCAAACACATAAAGATTTGTTTGCATACATGCATTTTATTGACTTGAGGTAACCTATCAATTGAGTGATTTTTAGCTTCTGCTTGCTCAGAGGGCTCCCAGAGCTACCTACCAGATTTTTAAATAAACAATAGTTAGGCAAGTTTCTCCCAAAGGGGGATCAAATTTAAAAGGAAAGAAACACAAGAACTTTACCTTCCCGGGTTTGTATATTTCTAGAAATTCAGAGTTGATGGTTTTGATGTCTTTAGAATTTAAGAAACTCTTATGACTTTCTAACCCTGCTCCCGACTTATGTCAGTCACATCAACATTTATCTGCTCCCAACTTGGAGATATATGTATAAATATTTATCTCACACATGTAGGTCACTGGCACAAACTCTGAGGTTAAACATTGTAACCTCCTCTGATGTTAGAAAACCCACCTTTCACTTAGTCCTCTGGAGAGAGTGACTGTAGTTTGTAGTTCAAAAATTGTAAACTGGTTGCATGAGGGCCAACATTGACTTGCGTAGATGTTATTTAGTCTTCACAAGTCTTTGTTTATTTTTATTTAATCAAATAGTTAAAGTTTCAAAATTACACAAATTTTAGCCTGGGTTGCCAGCTTGTCTTGAAAAAATGAGATAAGCTGATGTACTTATGAGATAAGCCCATGTACAGCAAGGTGGCATGCTAGGCAGACAGGCAAGGCAGGCAGACAGTGGAGCCTCCCAGACCCCCCATGAAATCTTATGAGCTTTCTCTGGGCTCTCTCTGGTGTACTCTCTTGCCTCTTCTACAGTCACACCTCAAAAGTCGTGGTAGTAGTGCTGCCACTGCTGTCACTTTTATCCTTACTTCTAGGCTCAAGTGTGCCCAATTATACTACGCACACCCATGCTCTTTGGGCTCAGGTGTCCATGCCCTGCTCACAATCCCAACCGCCTTCTCCACTAACACGATGAAGGCCACAGGTGATAGTCACAGAGGTTAGTGGCACAAAAAGACTGACTTATTTACCCAACACCCAGCAGCATTCAGTCACCTAGTGTTTGGGAGCTGCTGAACTTAGGCTCTCCAGTTCCCCTGTAAAGCCTCATTGACTCTTGTGCGACCATTGGCAGTCTTTTACTTAAAGCTTGTGCATTCACATTGACCAGTTAAACATCATAGGCTAGAGAGGACATAACTGGGGTTTGACCGATATACCCAATTCCAGGGCATCTCAATTAATAGGTGTGTAGTGCAACCATCCTGTTCATGATGCCAATTGTAGTGCAAGTATCCCAGTCTGGGCAGGTTCTTTGTTGGTTCTAGCAGATGGACAAGGAGAGTCCTGGAGCCCTGGGTGGGTTTTACAGGCTTTACTGCTCTCAGGGAACAAGGTACACAGGCATACCAGGCAGACTAAGTAGCAGAGGTGGGGGTGGGAGGGCTGGGAGGCAGGTGAGACCCCCAGGGATCTTCACACTTTCTCTGGTCTCTCTCCTGGCATTTCCCATACTCTCTTTACAAGCTCTCTTCTCCTTGGTGTGATGCCACCCCTTTACCCTTTCCCTCTAGGCCCAGGTGAGCCCACTCACACATGCGCATACCCACTGGACCAGGCACGTACAATCATGGGGGAGGGCGCAATACCACATGTGTTGATTATAGAGGCTAATGAGGAAAATGCCTGACCAACTCATTTACCCTACAAAGTGAAACTCCTCGTTTGACCCAGGAAATGAACTTTTAAAGGCATGAACACAAAGGTCAGAATTCTTTCAGCTTGTTCTCAGAGCTCACAGAACTTTGTCTTTGTCTCTGTGAATAGCTTCTGTCACCCACCACCCCTACCTATATCTTTGGAATAGGGAATTGCCTGCAACTTTTTTAAATGTCCAAAAGAGCCTACAGAAAGTTCTTGGTAGGCACTCAGAAAATATGAATGAAGTGCTCCCTCCAGTGCTAAATGTACCACAAAGTCTCTTTTCTTGACTGTGACAAATGCTAAGTTCATGGGATGAGAACTGAAGATTTTTATGATTTGTTACTAATATCCTCTGATTAATGAATAGATTGATGAATGAGTGAACGAGTGAATGAATGAATGAATGAATGAAATAAAAGAACTAGCTGTCTTACCGGATGGAAAACATTCATTAATTGCAAAGCACAGCTAAGGGAGAAAAAAGCAAACATTTCTTATATACCAGGAAGGGGGATTAACGAGTTATTACGTCTTAGGATTGATGGAAAAAAGTAGCTTCTTGGTAGAGTGAATTCTACTTATTTTGTTAATTATTTCAAATCATCAGGACCTGGAATTCTTATGGAGGAACCAAAACATCAGGGTTCTTGGAGTCTTCTGCGCAACAAATTACCCTCCTTTCCTCCTGATTACCACCCCATTGTTCTGTCCCTGAATGTAACAAGAGGGAAAAGAGCTGAGTATGGCAGCCAGGGTTAGAGAAAGCAGTTAACTTAAGGGAGGCTTTAAACTGAAATTGGAGGGAAGGTAAAAATAGCTAACTGAAAACTGTAGAACGAGTTATTACAGGTGACACCATACATGACAAAATAAGAAAATAAAGGAAGCATTGAGTAATTGACAGGGTAGAATAACTTGGAGAAAGGGTAGAAATATATGTCTAACTTCAGTTATACAAAGTTGGAGCACTTAAAATTTTTAACTTAAGTCTTGAGCAGAAAGAGGTAACTATGACTGCCTAGATATGATGAAGACTTGGTAGGAGGAACATATAGCAAACAGGCCACAGGTTAGAATAGAGAAAACCAAATACCATCATTGAGAGTATAGACTGTAGGTCACCTGATCAAAAAAGGAAAGGGGTGATACAATTATGATGTTTAGATAATAGTTGCTTTCTCATTGATAATTCATTTTCAACATTTTAAATATAATTTTTCACTATTTAAATGTCTCCCCTTTCCCCTTCCTGTGAGATCTTACTCTCTTTGTCCTAACTCCTCATCCTGTTTCATTTCTGTTTCAAAGATGGTACTATAACCTTAAAACTTCCATAATGTATTGAGGGCTCAGGTAAACTGTGATTGCTCATAAACTAACTTTTCAATTGATATACAGAAGTTCTGGCCATTGATTAGATAATTGAACCAAGATGTATATATATTGGGGGAGAATGAAAGTGGCCACAAATTGTTAGGTTGGGGTCCCAAATTTTTAAATACCTGCTGGAATCAGGCACCCCATCTAAAGGGAGCAGCTGCTACTCAGTTCTAGCAGATTGTTTCCATGGGAGATATAGGTCCACTGTTACCAGATGTTCAGGTGGGTTTTTTTAATAAAAAAATTAGGAAACTTGTATTTTTATGTCTAGTTAGATAGGCAACACAAAATACTTCCACAACCATACCCAAATTCTAATATGCGAATTCTAGTATGCGTAATGGATGGATTTCATGCTAAAGTCTTGATTTGCTGACTTGAACTAAATCTGGCTCTTTATTAGTCTAATTAGTCTAATTCTGACCAAACTCAGGATGGGTTTGGTTCCATTTTGGTGGGTGGAATACTTCTCTCCCAATGGTAGCCTTACATGTTCATTTGTATACTATAAATATAACTGAAAATTATCTTAATGGCAACAGTCAGTAGATCCTGTGTTTGCTTCGAGGCAGTCTATCTAACATGGGATCAGACTATGAGATATGTAAATAAGGTGATCAGAAGTTAGCTCATTTTTGGTATCCCTTTTGTTTGCTTACCAGGTCATACATCCCTTGAGAGCCATGGGAAGACTTTGGAAATGATTCTAAAAGTGTTGGGAAGCTATTAGAGGTGTGTGAGCAGGAAAGGGACCTAATCTAACATAATATTCTAAAAGGAACACTCTGAAAAAAACTTAGAGGAAGGCTCTGTCTAGAGCTACAATCTGGATACTTTCAGAAAATCTGCATTTACTGAATTCAGCCTCTTTCCCTATCACTTGTTCTTTCCTAAGAATGCTGCTTCTTGTAGTAATGCATTCATGTCACTTATCCCCACTCCTCACCACAATGAAGACATTCTCTGTAGTTGTTCAGTGATGGATCCTAAGAAACTTAGAGCATATATCATCCTGAATGTGCTAAACAAGGGCAACCCATGCCTTTTCTGACTAAACTAACTTCCCTGTGTTCTTGACCTGGCGTGGCCCTTTCTCAGATAAAGCCTTCCAGATATCTGATCTTTTCAAATGAGCAAAAACTCATGTGGTCTTGCAAATTGATCTAATTACATAAGGCTTCGCTTTTGTCTTTCAGAAAATACTGAAGGAAGGACCTTTGCTAAAGAACTGTAACTCCTTTCAGAGATGGAAGCTTAGATACTTTCTAGTTCGAGGACAAAGACTCTGCTTTGCACATCATCCTGCGGTAAGAGACTATATAGAATATATATAGAATAATAGATAGATAGATAGATAGATAGATAGATAGATAGATAGATAGATAGATAGATAGATAGATAGATAGATAGATAGATAGATAGATAGATAGATAGATAGATAGATAGATAGATAGATAGATAGATAGATAGATAGATAGATAGATAGATAGATAGATAGATAGATAGATAGATAGATAGATAGAGTCAAGTTGTCTAACATTAAGGTGAAAGTTGAAACTTTGTTTTTCCTTTGACTTGTCTTTTGGGGTTAAATTTGGGACATTTTTCTTTCCTTTTCCCAGACCACTTTCCCTATTATAGATTCTTCAATTAGCTTTTGTACCCAAAACCAGCTTTTGTACCCAAAACCAAACATAACTTGCAGGGCCTACTGCAAAATGAAAATGCAGGGCCCCTTATTCAGAGATCAAAGAAAACATGTCATTAAAGATACTGATATGTGAAACAGTGGTTTAGCATTGCATCTTTTATTTGATATCTAATGTAATTCTAAATAAACAAAAAATAAAATTTTAAACTGTTAGTAATTTTAACATTTATTTGTTTATTATACAATGCCAGTTTTGAAAGCAAATAGAAGAGCACTTGACTAATTTTAAGAACCACCAAAATTATATAATTAATTTTTGGTAACTAATACACACATATATATTCTATTATCACCAATATACAAGACCCACAAAACTAGCCCAACTCTTTTTACCCTTGATACTTACACATTCTACCAATGCTGTAACTAAAGGGAAATAAGTTGCCCTCTCTTTCCTTTTCTTTCATTGTCATCATTTTCAGCATAAAATGATAGCTCAATACCTGGAAGTAACATGAGCATGAACAGAGTTTCATGGTTATTCGTGTTTCTTGGAATACTATTTCATCTTTTTCTGTATTTGAAGCAAGTTCTGGTTCCAATAGAAAGTGCGTCTCCCAAGCTGTCAGCTCCCCTGCTTACCCAGCTAACATTGTGACATGCTTACCTTGTACTTGTTTTGAGTCTCCCTGAACTCCCACACCTCTGGGGTCCACTGCAAGTCTGTTGTTCTGAGTGCTATGAATGCAAATGGGGTGGTGAGATGTACTGAGGATATGCATATTGTGCCTCTCTCCTCTGCTCACAAGCGAGATCCATCATCCCACTGAACTCCGTTTACAAAACATAAGCTCAGAGATAAAATGATTAATAATTTCAATATTGGAATAGCAGAACATTAAACCAAGGACAGGGCCCTTTTGAACATGGCTCCCTGTATTACTTGCACAGGTTACATAGCAGAGAAACCACCCTGCTTGTATCCATAGTACTGACTTCCTCCTGCTGGGTGTTAACATGGTATGAAAGGAGATGCAGAGCTCACACTAAATGGGGGCTGATAAAATTGGAGTTAGTAACTCCTATCTCCTCCACTTGGTCCCTAGCTACATTATCTTCTTCAGTATAAACCTTTATTTTTGAATAATACTGAACTACATAAGCCTTCCCACAAATCCACATAAAAGTAGTTTTGTGAAGACTTGTGATTTGGCTTAGTTTGGTTTGTTTGCTACAGGATATAGCAGCAAAATCATGATACTAAATAAATTCCAGCACTCCAGTCAAAGAAAAAACTGAATCAAAGCTGCCAAAATGCCTGTGTGGGTATGGGTGTGGGTGCACATTTGTGTGTTTATCTTTAACGTCTCTTAACCTCATTAACAACATGGCTCCTCTTCCCTCTCCCTCTTATGTCTTTCCAGTTTGCACGCTTTGAAACAATTGAACTGTCTCAGGTCGCTTTGGCAGAGAGCAACTGTAGAAACCTTTGCCACGGTTTTTGTGTAAGTAAGATTGGGAATGACTGAAGGGGTAGGCATAGGCTCTAGTTAGGAGGCAGGGTGCACTTACTGCCCCATTGGCATCAGATTTCCTAAGTCTCCTTTGATCGCAAGGTGTGTATGGAAATCCATTTAAAGTAGACTGCAAACGACTGCTGAAGGTTATTCATGAACCTACTTTCTACCAGCCCACTGACGGGTAGGAAGGAAGTGTTGATCCTGTTCTCATTACCAGCTGAGCTGATTTCAGTGGAGGAGATAGAGAGAATTACAGAAATCAATCCTCCTGGACACGGTGAGTTTGAGGAGTATCATTGGGAGATTTTTAAGAGACTTGTTGCTTTATAATGGAATATATCAAAGTAATGGAGCTCCGTGGCATTCTCCCCTTTGATGAAGCAGATGGGAAGTAAATCCAATGTGAAAGCTACCCTATGCTGAGATTACTATTGAGAGTACTTCTAGGGGAGTATCTAAGAGGTTGGCATGGCTGAAATGTCATAGGGTTTGGTCATTCAAGTGAATCTAGAACAGAAAGCTCACTGAAAAATAGCAAGTGCGTTGATCAAAGAATTCTCCTACCCACGTCTTTCCCAAACTGTCTTCTCCCAGCTTCAGTGGTGGAATATAGAGAGTGGAGTTCCTCTTCAGCCAGGTGGAGGATGATACTTAGCAGACTGAAGAGCCACAGACCCAATACCTTTGACCATGGCTATTCCCAATCCCATTCTCTTGTAAAAGAAGAACAGCAAGACTTAAGAGGGAAATCCTGCCTGCCCTCATTTCCATCTCATTCTGTTACACCAAGCCAGTGTAAAGCTGAAGGTTCTGGTGACTCCATTCAGAAAAGCTTGCCCTTTGGGTGATGAGCATTAGGATATGTTTTTGGTTCTCCATTCTACAAAGAAATATCAAGGGGTAGGCTGCCCCTTAGCCTTGTTAAAAAACTGATGAACAGAGGTGCCCACGTGAGAATGAGTTTGGACCCAAGGAGTGCTGCTGTCATGATTCCCGTTATTGCTATCCCTGCTCATTGCAGAATCAGGCTGTGATACATGCAAAAGGAGAAAAAAAAATGCTTATTTCTATGAGCTCTGGCTCCAAGATGTGGGCAAAGGGGACATTCTGTTAGTAAAGGCACATATTGCCGGTGAAGCAGCCTTTAGTGCTATAGCTAGCCCTGCTCCCTCCTCCCCTGCCTGAAAAGACCAAATCCTGCTTATGGCCTGCCTCAGCTGAACCTTCAGCATAGCATTCTCATAATTTCAGTCTGGGTTCTTGCATCAAGCAGGATGCAGAGGAATGATGTCAAATTCTCTGTAGTGGTCCCTACCCAGAAGAAAAAAAGAAACTGAATTTCTAGATGCCTCACTCCAATTTCACTCCCTCCTAATAGAAAGTAGCACACTCTGATGAACATACACCCTTTTACTACTTTCAAGTAGACAGCAGCAGGAACTGAAGAAGATTTTTAGGCAACCTCACCTCAGTAATAGATTGAATACATGATTTACTGTTTAAGGTCATGTCTTCTGGAACCAAATAACCCAGATTTTAATTCTGATGGCTTTTCCGTGCTGATTGGCCCCAGGTAGATCATTTAGCTCCCTTTCAATTGCTTTTCCTGCCTATGCAGTGGGAAAAAATAATTCCCATTTCATGAAGCTATAATGAAGATTGAAATAATGTACATAAAGTGCAGTGGAATGGTGAATAGAGAATTCCTCAGTCAGTGTTTTTACAAATAATGTTTTGTCATCATCATTCTTTTGGGTGGTTATCTAAAGGATTGTGATGACTCTGGGAACTTCTGTCTCATGTTTAAGAAGTGGCTTGGTTTGTGCTTGCTAAACCTATCCAGTTCCTCAGTGTTCAAAGGTTTTTTAGAGGGTAAAGTCATACAGTGGAAATTAGTAATAATGTGACTTTTTGTTTAGGTGATAACACCACAACGAAAACTCACCCTGGCTGCACCAAACCGAAAAGACATGGAAGAATGGATTAATGTCATAAAAACTGTCCAGCAGGGAGAAATCCGTAAGGTAAGGGAAATAGGAGAGAATCCTCATAGCTCTCAGGGGTAAACGCTTAATTGATTGCATTAGTTAAGCTACCATTCAAACAGGGAAATAATGAGATGAAAGCAGAGACCATCTGGCCAGGAATTATGGATGGATACCATTAGGAAACCTGTTTAGAAATATTTCTAAGTATGAGTAACTCAGACTCAGATTTGGCAAGTATGTAGTTTAGATGCCAGTACACATACACCTGATATGTCAATGTCATGAAGTGCCTGGTAGATGAAACAGTCAAGATACATGTGAGCAATTCATTTAGATGTTCTTATTTAGAAAAACTGCAATTAACAGTCTTGATTGGATATTTGAATGACTGTAGTCATTCACTTAAGGAAACCGCAACTCATAATAGAGAAGGAAGGAACCAGACTGAAATAACTATTCAGTAGCAAAGTCAGGATTTGGACCTAGGCTGTTTGACTCCAAAGTCCTTCGCAGCACTGTATGCTTCTGCCTCATTTATTGTCTACCACAAAAGTAATGGAGAGGCAAATTCAAGTCCTCATCCAGGCACAGCAGGGTTCTTTTTCCCTTCCTAATACCGAATACCTGGCCACTGCTACGTGCAAGGAGTTGTACCATCATTCAAATTCAGGGCTATACTCTCAGCTGCTCCTCCATAGATTTACCACAGTGAGAAGTTGTGTAGGTTTCAAGGCAGGGGAGGGGGATTTGTCATTTATTTACACAGTGCTCTGTCTCACCCATAATGGAGGCTCTGCAATTATTTACTGAATGAGTAAATTAATCTGAGGTTACCTTGGAGCCAGGGTTTAGAAAAGAGCATGATAGATGGTTCACCCTAAAGCAAAGTTCCATGTCAAGACCTTGGAGATAAAAGAAAGATAAATTTATCCTATCCTTAAAAAGAACCTGATATCTTAAATAACCAGCAAAGGGTGGAGGATTGTTATAGGCTTTTGGGGTGGAGCTTGTAGAATGTGACTTAGAAATAATAGGTTTGAGAAATAGAGATAAATAATGCTCTAGAGAAAAACCATCTCTCTTCACTTCCATAAGACTTCTCAGACTTTTGACCATTTGCTGCAACTATACATTTTGCTGCTCATGGCTATTATATGATAAGTTGACTGAACTCGTAGCTAGCTACCTCTCCACCTAGCATCGAGACCTCTTCCACATTGTGTATGCTTTATTAAGAGACTCTTTGCTTACCATCTGAAGATGATCTTGGTATGACTTACCATTCCACATATCACCCCTTTCTTATTTTCCTCTTTCTTTCCTGATAGAAAAGCACATCCCTTTGCTCCCCCACCTCCAAAAAGGTCATGAGGGTGGAGTATCAGAGGCAGCCACAAAATGTGATTTCCATGTTGCATCTCTCCCATTCTTACCCCTGCAGACTAATTCCTTTCCTTCCTTTGACTTACTGCTATCCAAACTAGAACACTTATTATAAAACGTCCAGCCTATAAGGAGTTGTTCTAGTTGACATGTAGTTGTTTATTTGTTGTTTTGTGGGGATGGGATGAGTATTTGGTGCACTTAATTTACCGTCTTGCTGATGTCACTATGAAAAATTAGTTTTTATACAGCATGCCTAAGAAGCAGTTGTTTAAACTGTTTCTAAAAGGTCACATAAGGTATTTTTAATTTTAGCTATTATTAGTCCAGGAACATAAAACTACTAGAGAAAGCTATCAGAGAATTGATGCACTATTCCTGAATCAACTGAATCACACACCCAGGTTTTAACTAGCCAGCATAAACTAGAAAAGAAGAAAAGGCACAATCCGCCTCTTACTCTCTTGGAAGAGTTTTAACTTTCAAATTGTAATCAGTCTCTGTGGAGCTATTCCAGGTAAAGAGATTTAGGTAAACCTGTTAAAGGATATTTTAGCAGAGAGTGACATATCTCTTGTAAGCAACTTGGCAATCTTGTTTGAGGCTTAAAGAGTCAAAGATTTTTTTTCTTTCTTATGTGTCTTATCTCTAATGGTCTCTACTATTCTGTGTTACCACCACTGCCTGACAAGTGGGGTAAGGGAAGATTAATTCTGGACTTAGTTGTCTATTTAAGTCACCATAAAGTAATTGGATAAGCTATTGGAAACTAGTCAGTACATACTAAGGAATCAGCACCTACTAGGTGCTCCTTTTGTTGAAAAGGCATAGCCTTGGCTCCTGGCCTCAGTGAGCTTTTTAGGTTCTTAGAGAGAAAAGCTATACACAAAAGAAACAATTAAATGACAGTACTTGAGATAAGTAACAGTTTTCAAAGTGTTACAAGGAAGTGTATGATTGATTGCCAGATGAATGAAACAGACAGTAAAGTTGTATGGGAGTTCAAGGGAGGAAGAGATAAATATGAGCAGTAGTCCTCTGGAAGGAGTTAATAAAGGAGAAATTTGGTACTGACCTTGAAAGATGAATAGAGTTTTATTGAAGGCAGGGGATTAGGGCAGTGGGAACTCCTGATCAGTTAAGTTGGTATAAGCAAATATGAGTAACAGAAAACAGATTATTTTGATCATAGAGTGAAAGACGGACCCTATTTAACCAGATGTGGAAAAATGAATTTAAGAAGTATCTGGATGGTTTCTGTCAGGGAAGGGAAGAGCACAAGAAGACCAAGATGAAGATTCATAGGTGATAAGGTGGAGGGAGAACCCTGGGGAATGCAATGATGTAATATGTGTGTATACATAAATATGTAAACAACTAAATGAGTAATAAAAAAGTATCTGGGGAGGTAGGTTGGGCCTGATTTTGGAGCATCATCATTGTTAATATAGTGTGGACAAATTGCAGTATGATCAAAGTTCACTTTAAGGATAGATTGGCAAAAGAAGAGAGTTAATTAAAGGGAAACTTTAGAAACACAGGCTGTGTTGGACAAGGAAAGAAAAGAAAATGGAGGCCAGGAGATTATCGGTTATATATCCAGAATGAGGATAGAAAGGGCAGGCAAATGGTATATTTGCAGGTTAGTTGCAGGTTGAAAGAAAATCTAAATGTATGAAAAAGGCAAAAGAGAGAGAGGACTTACAAGCAGATGAAAGGTTTGAGCCTGGGGTACTTAAAGAAAGAATACAAAGTAGAAAGCTGAGAATAATGAACTTTTGCTAGAGGACTAGATTAAAAGGTTAGCTCTTGTGTAAAACCATTAATAGTAGAAACAGAAGTGGACCTTAAATGTTATCTAGAACCCAGATTCTTGATTCTGAAGCATTTTTATATCCAGTCACATAGCATTTATTTGAATGCTTCCAGGGAAAGGGAACTAAGTTTCTTACAAGAGAACATTCAATATTCCTAAAACTACAGTCAGATTTTTTTTTTAATCTTTGATCCAGCAGATGAACTTTCTGACATACAGTTTGACATGCAAGAATGATATCAGCTGCATATTGAATTAGAAAGTCCCCCATCATAGAAGTACTGAAAGCAATTTAAACAACTGCTTCTTGGTATGTTGTATAAAATAATTTTTCATAGTGACATCAGCAAGATGGGGGACTAAGAGTCCAAATACTCACTCCCCTCCAGAAACAAAAACAAAACAGTGAGACAGAGAATCATTCCATAGAAAAATATAATAAGCAACTTACTTATATCCCCCAAACTAGCGTGCTCCCCCCAACTCACTCTGGTAGAGCTTGGAACCAAGAGTAATTCCCTGGTCCAAGAGTAATTCCCACCCCCTTCCACAGGAGCCCTCATCAATCCTGTGAACACACAGAATTTTCACATGTAGATACCTTGCAGTCTTCATTGATGCTGAATGTAGCTGACAGGTTTGTAGAGTCTATGCTGCTGAACCTCAGCCCAACCCCAGAAAGAACCACTACAGAGCTCGCTGGGTGAATCTATCAGCACTGTACCCACTGGGGATGTTTCACAGCATATTCTACTACAAAGCTGCAAAGCTGCTGCTGTTACATCCAGTCCCCCACCTTTCTGCCAGAGCGATAACCCCCCCTCCTGTGACATGTGCCCATCCTGGCCCACAGCTCCATGACTCAGCAAACATCTGTGCCTCACACCAGCTCTGCCATCAGAATGAATAATATCCACACCCCAACCCCAGGTACCACAGTTGCTCTGGATGCCCTCAAGCTTGGAGAACCCCAGCACCACGGCTACAATGCAGTTACCCACACCCTAGATACCAACATATTTGCCACTGAAAACAGTTTTGTCCTGATACCAGTACCAGTGCTAGCACATGTGTGTCCACATGCTAGACACAGGAACAAGAAGGGCCCCCTCAACTTGACTTCCACTGTGGAGGAAAAGCAGAACAGGAGGACCAAGCAGCCTTCACTGCCAAGAAACCAAACAGCTCTAACCACCACTGTAGAAACTCACAGGCTTGGCCAATTGGATGATCAGCAGTCTTTACTAATCATGACCTCAGTTGATGCCCCCTCGCCCCCCAAAGACTGTGCTGCTGGGATCTCCTAGCAACTCTCCTTCCCAGGGTCAGAACTACCACAGGCAGTAAAATTGATACCCTAACACCTACCTATAGGTAATATTTCCTCCAAAAAAACAGTTTTTAATGTCTGGAAGAAGTGACTCCTTCAAATGTGCAGATACCAGCATAAAGATATCAGAAACACACACAAAAAATAAGGAAACAATGCTACCAAAGAATGACAATAGTTTCCCAACAACCAATCTCAAAGCAAAGATACACAAATTTCCTGAGAAAAAATTTTTTAAATAATTGTTTTTTAATACTTTATGTTTTTAATTTTTTACATCATTGGTAGTCCCCATATTTCTCCCATCTTTCCACCATATCACCTGTGAATACTCATCAATTTCTCTTTAGTTCATGCCCCCCATTTTGTCCCCTCATCCTTCCCCTTCTTTGCTGTGTACTTTGGGTCTATGGGTAGCTTGATAGTTTTTTTTTCTGCCATTTTTTTTTTGGTTTCTCTATATCCCACATATTAATGAAACCACCTGTATTTATCTTTTTCCTTCTGACTAATTTTGGCTAGCATAATTCCTTCCAGCTCCATCCATGTTGCTGCAAATGGCATTAGTTTATCTTTTTGATTGCTGAGTAGTATCCCATCATGTAAATATACTTCAACATTTTGATTTATTGACATTTGGGTTGTTTCCCTATCTTGGCTATTGTAAATAGGATTGCAGTAAACATAGTGCAGGTTTCTTTCCAAATTAGTATTTTTGTGTTCTTTGGATAGATTCCCAGGAGTGGAATCACTGACTCCATTTTCAGTGTTCTGAGGAAACTGCACACAGTGTTCCATAGTGGCTGGACCAATGTACAATTCCACTAGCAATGTAAAAGGGTTCCTTTAACTACACATCCTCTCCAGCATTTGTTGCTGCCAGTTTTTTTTAAATGTGGGCCATTCTTACTAGAGTGAGATACTATCTCATTGTAGTTTTGATTTGCATTTCCCTGATACTTAGTGCTACTGAATATTTTTCATATGCCTGTTGGTCATTTGAGTTTCTTCTTTAGAGAAGTTTTTTTAGTTCTTCTGCTCATTTATTGATTGGGTTGCTTTTGTTGAGTTGTGTAAGCTCTTTGTAGATTTCTGATATCAGCTCCTTACCTTACCCCTTGTACGGTGAGTAAATATTTTCTCCCATTCAGTTAGGACTCACTTCATTTAGATTATTGTCTCTTTTGATATACAGAAACTTTTTAGTTTAATGTAATCCCAGCTGTTTACTTTTTCCTTCATTTTCTTTTTTACTAGAAATGAGTCTTCAAAGAATTTCAGAGATGTATGTCCTGAAGTATTTTCCTTGTGCTTTTTTTTCCTGTATATTTTATGGTGTCAGGTTTTGAATTAAAGTCTTTTATTAATTTTGAGTTGATTTTTGTATATGTTGTGAGATAGTAGTCTATTTTCATAGTTTTTGCATGTTGCAATCCTGTTTTTCCAGCACCACTTATTGAAGAGACTTTCCTTATTCCTTATTTTTTGCTAATTCCTTATCTCCTTTGTCATAGACTCGTTGACTTTATATCTGTGGTTTTATTTCTGGGTTTTCTAGTCATCAAAATAATTGTTTTAAAGAAGTTTAGTGAGCTATAAGAGAACACAGATAATTCGATGAGACCAGAAATATGGTATATTCATGTGTCAATAATGGGGATACATTCATAGAAAAGCATAATTATGCACATTATCATTGTGCAAACATTGTGCAGTATTATTACACAAACCTAGATTGTATGGCCTATTATACACTTAGGCTATATAATATACTCCATTGGAACCACCATTGTATGCATGGTCCATCATTGACTGAAACGTCATTACACAACATGACTGTACTTGAACAAAATGAGAATTTCAATGAAAAGATTGAAATCATAAAAATATAGGCGTTCAAGAACTGAAGAATATAATGAATAACATGAAATAGAGAACTTCAGCAGCAAACTTGGTCAAGCAAAAAAAAAAAGTCTGCAAGCAGGTCACTTGAAACTATCCAGTCAGAAAAGCAATAAACAATGGAAAAGTATAAAGAAAACCAATATATGTAGTATGGGAGTCACAGAAGAAAGAATGGGGGGGAGGGGCAGAAAGCTATTTGAAGAAATAATGTCAAAAACTTCCTAAATCATCAGAGAAAGATAAACATCCAAATTCATGATGCTCAAAAATCTCCAAACAAAATCAACCAAGAATGACTATCTGAGACACATTAAAATCAAATTGTCAAGCATGAAAGACAAAGAGAGATTATAAAAGCAGAAAAAAAGTCAACTCATCACATATAAGGAAATCTCCATAAGACTTTGAGCTGTTTAAGAATGGAATCCTTGCAGTCCAGCAAAGAGTGATACGAGATATTCAAAGTACTACAATGTTATAAAGGTTACACCCAAAATAATTTACCCAGCAAAATTATTCTTTAAAATTAAGGATAGATAAAGTCTTTTCCAGATAAACAAAAACTGGGGTAGTCTGGCACCATTAGTCCTCTCTTACGAGAAATGTTTGAGAAGTTCTTCAAATGAAGTAAAAATATGATAAACAGCAACATGAAAACAAATATCACAGATTAAGGTGAATATATAGACATAAACAGATTATTACTACTAAAGTGGTACATAAACTACTTTAACCCTAATAAAAAAGTAAATAAATAGATAATAATTTAGTAATGTATTTGTAGTACAAAAAGAAACAAACTCTCACCACAAGCTTACAAAGTATATGTGTTGGGGAACTAAAAAAGTAGTATTTTAGCTGGGCACTGTGGATCGTGCCTGTAAGCTTCAGCCTATGAAGTGGCCTGGTCTAGGGATCATGGTTCAAGTCCCGCCTGGGGCCCGTAGCGAGACCTAGTTCCAAAAAAATAGCTGGGCATGGTGGCGCGCACCTGTAATCCCAGCTACCTGGGAAGCTGAGGCTGGGGATTGCTTGAGTCTGTGGTACCCCGGGCAATGAGAGCCTGCGGTTCCACGGGCAAAAATAGCAAGACCTAGTCTCAAAAAAAAAGTAGTATATTTATGTGACTTTGCTCTTGTCATTAACATAAGTATAAGGTCATAATCAAGATATTTTATGTAAGTTTTCAGGTTAACCATTAAAAAATTGATAATAGAGACATAAAATACAAAAGGTAAAACCAAAGCAAGTCATCACCATAAAAAAAATCATCAAATAGCAGACAGTAAGAGAAATAGAAAATAATTCATTAAATGACAATAGTAAGTCCTCACTTTTCAGTAGTCACCTTAAATATAAATGGATTAAATTTACCAACAAAAGGATATAGTGGCTGAAAGGATTAAAAAACAACTTATATCTAGAAATATAGGATAGACAAAAGAATCCCGTTGGGACTGAGGACACCATAGTCTGAAATTGTAGAGATGAAAAAAGATATTTCATACACATGATAACCAAAAGAATACAGAAATAGCTATTCTTATATCAGACAAAATAGACTGAATGTCTAAAACTGTTTCTTGAGACAGAGAACAGTATCTAATGATACACTCTTAAGTCAACATAAATATATAATAATATTAAGTATACAGGCAGCCTATATCAGAATAGCTGAATATATAAAGTAAATAGTATCTGAGTAAATCTGAGGCAGAAACACTAACAGTAGGACACTTCAATATCCTACTTAGAATAATAGATAAAATGCACAGCTAGAAAGTTAATAAAGAAACCACTGGCTTGAACAACACAATCAAATAAACCTGACATACACAGAAATGCCCATCAAATCCAGAAGAATATGCATTTTCCCGAAGGACACATGGAACATCCTCCAGGATAGATTAGATGTTAGGTAACAAGTTTTTAAAAATATTAAAACAGTTGTTTTTTTAAATAAATTTGTTTTCTTCTTACATTATTGTAGTGCACATAGTTCTCCCATCACCATATCACCCATGAACTGTCACCATATTTCCTTGTGTTCATCCCTACCATTTTACTCCTCTCCTTTGCTGTATATAAAGCAAGTCTTAACAAATTTAAGAAAATTAAAATCATCCCAAAATTAAAATCATCCCAACCACAATGGAATAGAATAAATGATAACATCAAGAAAATGGAAAATTTCACACATACTTGGAAACTAAACAGTGCATGCTTGAACAACCATGAGTCAAAAAGTAATCAAAAAGGAATTTAGAAAGTATCTTGAGAAAAATAAAAATGAAAACACAGTATACTCAGACCTACAAGATGCAGCAAAAGTAGTAAGAACAAGGGAGATTTTAGCAATAAAAGCTGTCAAAAAAGGAGTTGCATGGGTAGGGAGCAAAATGGAAGCCCTATGGACTGTGATGGAGAGTCCTCCACCACACTTTGGTGGTGGGTGTGGTATGGTAACATACAGCTGAAGAATTGTGAACCTGTATCTCTGAATTATATACAGTGTTGTAAACCATTGTTGCTCCAGTGGTTTCCTGGACAGGACACAGAGAGCATTAACCATAAAAGAAAAAATGGCCAATTAAGAGATTTTTCAAGATGTAAAACTTACATGTATTATGTTACCATTAAAAAAGACAGGCAAGCCACAATAAATAGGAAAATGTATTCACAAAGTATACATCTGATAAAGGACTGGTGCCCAGGACTTATTAAAATTCCTATAAAGCGATAATAAAGAGATTCTAAACATTTTTAATTAAAATTAAATGAAAATTAAAATTTGAAGAGACAGACGACAAATGTAGTCAACAGACACATAGAAATGTTCAACATTAGGTAGAAAATGCAAGCTAAAATCACACGGAGACACTACCACAAATCACAATGAAGTGGTAAAATTAAAAATACAACAACCGTTAGGTGAAAATGTAGGACAGCTGCAACTCTAACAGTATGTTGATGAGAGTAAAAATGTACAACCATTTGGGGAAAAATCTGGTACATTTTTTAGAGACCAAGCAAAACTATAAACTATTTACCCAATAAAAATGAAAATTGTCACAAAAAAGACTTGTACAAGTATATTCATAGCAACTGTGTGCATAATATCTAAAGACTAGAAACAACCTGAGTGTCCAATAGTAGAATGGAAAAACAAAGGAATACTGTTCAGCAATTCAAAAAAAAAAAAACTACTGATATGCACAACATGGACAATTCTCAAAACTATTCTGAGTGAAAGAAGCCCTCTGCAAGAGTTCATAATATCATTTATACAAAGTTACAGAAAAGGCAAAACTAACCTATAGTAAAATAGAATCAAAACGGCAGTTGCCTTTGGCAAGTGGGGTAAGATTCGATTGAGCTGGGACATGGGTGGCCTTTCTGGGATTAAGATAATGTCCTATATTTTGATAAGGATCCAGGATACATAGATGTGTACATTTATCAAATCTTACCCTCATATATCCTTAAGATTTTTTGCATTAATTGTATACAAACTTCACCTAGGTGATGGGGATTCACTGTAAAATTCTCTCAACTTTGATGTGTGTTTTAAAAGTTTCATTATAAAATGTTAAAAAGAAAATAAAGAATAATCTAAAATAACCTAACTTTATACTTCAAAGAACTAGAAAAACAGCAAGCTAAGAACGAAGTAGGCAGAAGAAAGGAAACATAGATTAAAGTAGAATTAAATCAAATAGAGAAAAAAAGAAAAACTAAGAAGGGATATTTTTAAAGATGAATAAAATCAACAAACCATTTAGCTAGACTAAGAAAAACAGAAGATTTAACTAAATTAAATCAGAAATGACAGGGAGTACATTGCAACAGATTCCTCAGAAATAAAAAAGGGATATAAGGGACAATTATCAACAGTTACATTACCACTAGTTGTATTACTACAAACCTAAAAGAAATAAGTTAAATTCTTACAAACATACAAATTACTGAAATCAAAAAAGGAAGAAATAGAAAGCCAGAAAAGACCAATACACAGTAAAGGAAAAAAAAATGAACAGAGTGAAAGGCAACCTGTGGAATGGTAGAAATATTTTTGAACCATATATCTGATAAAAAGTGAATGTCTGAAGTATTTTAGAAATATCTATAACTCAATATCAAAAAATAAAACAAATAATCCACTTTGAAAATGGGCAAAGGAGCTATATAAACATTTTTCCAAAGACATCCAATGGCTAACAACCATTGCTTTACATCACTAAACATCAAAACCATGGTGAGATATCACCTCACTGCTGTTAAATGGCTATTGTCAGAATAAGAGGTAGCAGATACCCCTTAACCAGAATCTCTTCATATCAAATGCTCACAAGGTCGTACAGAAAAGGGAACTCTTGTACACTGCTGGTGAGAATGCAAACTAATATAGCCATCATGGCAAATAGTATGGAGATTCCTCAAAATATTAGAAATGTATTAAGTGAATGTATTAAAAGTACAACTACCTTATCTAACAATCCCACTTCTGGGTATATATTGAAGGAATTGAAATCAGGATCTGGAAGACATATCCGCATGTTTATTTCAGCATTATTCACAATATCCCAGATATAGAAACAGCCTGAGTGTCCTTCAATAGATGTATAGATAAAAAAAAGTCATATCACACTGGAATGTGTTCAGTGAAACAATAATGGAATATTATTTTGCCTTCATAAATGAAATCTTGCAAGTTGTAGCAACATGGATCAACTTGGAAGACATTATATTAAATGAAATAATCTGGACACAGACAAATACTGCATGATTTCACTTATATATGAAAGCCAAAATTGTCAACGTTGAGAGCATAATGGTACTCAGCCAGAGCTTAGTAAGAGGGGGAAATGGAGAGATGCTGGTTGAGAGGTGCAAACTTTCAATTATGCAGGATAATTAAGTTCTGGAAATCTAGTGTACAGTAATGTGACTATAACAATCATTTGTTGTTACTAAAATTTGCTACAAGAGGGAAGTTAAAGACTGCTTCCAACACAGACCCACAAGAAAGGAAAAAAAAAACGGTATCTGAACTGATGGATATGTATATCAAATTAAATGAAACATTGTCAAATATACCTCACAATTTAAAATTCATTTAATATTAGTTCTTCAGGTAGACAGATTATATGAATCCCAACATTCCTCTCAACTTGAAAAGCTTATAATACTAAGATATCATTAAGCAAATGAGAAAACTGAATCTCAGTTCAGTTCCCTTGCCAGAAGTCACAATTCATTGTAGCAGAACTGAGATCATCAATCTCCTAATTCTTAATCTCTGCACTTGGAAAGATAGCTTAAAATCTGCCTATTTAATTCTCTTTCACTCCTTCAGTCTTGACCCCTTGCAAGTATGGGTCAGTCTCATAGACCACCAAGCAGCACTAAGCCATATTCCTAACCATATAGTTCAAACAGACTAAGGGTTGCTAAATGACACTTTAGTTGATGCATAATGTTTCCACGGTTAGTGGTTTGCTCAGAATGAACAGTTTATACATGCTATCATGGCATAATTACCCATATCTCTAACTTTGACTGTTAAAAGTATCCAGGTCACTGCCTTGCCCTTGGCTATGCTCAGAGTCCCTAACTTCCTGTAGTTACCAAAACCCATAGTAGTTAGGTTCAAGTTACAGTGAAAATTGCTGATTTGTTAGTTTTAACTTTTTCTTGTCCTTTTGTTTGTTTTCCCTATAGCCCACATATAAGTGAAACCATTCGATATCTCTCTTTTTCTTTTTGGCTTATTTCTTCTAGCATGATTCCTTCTAGCTCCATCCATGTTGCTGCAAATGACATGAGTTTGTCTTTTTTGATTGTTGAACAATATTCCATTGTGTACATATACTACAACTTTCTGATTCATTCATCTGTTTTGGGGCTCTTGAGTTGTTTCCCCATCCTGGTTATTATCTGATCTCGAAAGGAAATATATCTTTAGATTTTATATTTTATGGGATAGTTCATCTGAGACTTTCATGCACTTTGGTGATACTTGATACTAAGTTCTCACATCTGGATAGTGATTTAGAGTTTACAAATCACCTGGAATAACAAACTTACATTCAAACGAATGAACAGTTCTTTAATTTGGCTATCTGGGTTCTGGATTATGCTGCAAGGAGATGAGGACATGGAAAATAGCCTTAGCTGATCTAAAACATTGAAGAATCTGATTGGAGTGGTTGTCTCTGCACAAATGTATCACCTAAGAATTTTGGTGAGGATAAAAATCAAACATGGAATCCAGCAAATACCCTGAAAACCTTAAGTTAAACTGCCTTCCTTAGCATTTAAAGACCAGTGACTTGTATATATGCCACTTTTTAATCTATTTTCAAAATGAATTTTAATCTGTTGACTACTGGAAAGGCTTATGATGGCTTATCATATTTGTTTCCTAGGACTACCATTAAAAATGAACACAAACTAGATACATTCAAACAACAGAAACTTATTCTCTTATTGCTCTGTATCTAGAAGTCCAAAATCAGAGTGTTAAGGCCATGATCTCTCACTCAGCTTCTCCTGATTACAGATATTCCTTGTTATACAGACACATCACTCCAACCTCTGCTGCCACCATCTCATGGTGTTCTCCCCTGTGTCTCTGCGCTCTGTATTTCAACAAGGTATTCTGTGTATATATCTGTATCTAAGTTTCCCTCATCTGATAAAGACACCAGTCTTTGAAATAGGAACCCTTCTAATCCAGTACCTTATTTTAAATTAGTTATAAAACCCTATTTCTAAGCAATATCACATTCACAGGTACTAGGGGTTAAGAGCAGAACATATCATGGGACAGACACTACCAGCCCTGCAGTGGCACCACAAAATTCATTATCTTTCTACAGCACAAATATATCCACCCCATTATGACATCCCCAAAAGACTTAAACCAATTCAGTAATGACTCTTCAAAATCTCACCTTCGATGTAATCTAAAGCAAGTATGGGTGAGATTTTTGATACAATCTATCTTGGGTGATCATCTGTGGATTTGTGGAGCACTGAATACAAGTACTTATAAAAAATAGTGTTGCAACAGGCACAGCTTAAACTTTCTGGAAAAGAGAAAAAGGAGGTAATAAAAGGATTACTGGTCTAAAGTTGACAGCCCAGTAGGGTAAACGCCATTAGCTATTCACGCCTAATAATAATAATAATAATAATAATAATAATAACAATAATAATAATAATAATAATAATAATAGATTGTTGTTATTGTTGTGGTTTTTATTATTTTCTGTGGCCTGATGTTCTTTCCTCTGATCGCACTCAGCCTACAGGGTGGCATCTCCTCCATCTATAACCAAGGAGGTAGCAACCACCAACCCCTTGCCTGCATTTTCTGCATCTACAGTGGTAGGGGCTGCACCTCTGATCTCTGAGCCAACCTCAGGGTCCCTGCTGACCTCTGAGCCCCCTGGGAATCATGCTTCCATTTTCTTATAGGATAATACATGTTCATAGCCATGTGACTCTATCAGATTGTTTTCTGTCTGTGGGATTCAGACGTCTCATATCCTTCCTTCATTTTATCCTGTATTTGTGCCCTTCAGTTCAAGCTGGCAGTGTTTCTACTGAGATAGTTAATTAGAGTCATGAGTCACATGCCTAATCCCACAAACAAAATTTTGTCTTATTTCTCTTTCCAAAACACAGTTTATCATGTTTTGCAAAATGAATAGGCTGGTAATTTTGCAAATATTGAAGTTCTAGTGACTTTTTATTTAAAAGTTCTGCTATGGAATGAATTATGCCCCCCTTTCTACTCCACCAGCACCCAGGTCATATATTGAATCTCTAACTTCCAATCTGGATATATTACTACAAACTGGGTAACTTAAAACAACAGGAACATATTCTCTCATAGTTTTGCAGTCCTGAAGTCCAAAGTGAAGGTGTCATCAGGGCCATACTTTGGAGTCTGTGGGGGGGATCCTTCTTTGCCTCTTCTTAGCTTCCAAGAAGGAATTGCAGGCATTCCTTGCTATTTGTGGGCTTGCAGGAACATCACTCTAGTCTCTGTTGCTGTTACCTAATGATGTTCTCCCCCTGAATCTCTATCCAAATTTCTCTCCTCTTATAAGGACACCAGTCATTGGATGAGGGTTCATTTGTATCTGTCATGAACTCATTTTAAATTGGTCACATTGGTAACTACTCCATTTCCAAATAAGATTGCATTCACAGGTTCCCAGGATTAGGACTTAAAAATAATTTGAGGTGGGAACACAATTCAATACATAGCATATACTAACCCAGGGTTAGATGTAGCAAAGCTTTCTTATAGAATAATATGCACATAAGGAATATAAATCCTATCTCCTCAACTACTGAACCAAAACAATTTCCATTTGACATATTCTTTAATAATCTGTAGCCAAGTAAACCATGAAATTCAATACTCTAACCCAGGAAAAGTTCTGCATTCCTTACATTTGTCCTGTGGGACATGCACATTCCAGGTGCGCCCACTTGTCAGTCTCCTGTAATGATCTGTCTAGAAAGTTATCTCTAGATAACTTTCCTAGAGGGAAAGCACTGTGGATTATTCATCTCTGTATTGCCAGTGCCTAACTTCATAGCTGAAACCAAGTATACTCATAGTAATGATTAGAGATGGGGAGGTGCTTGCGAGGAAAAAAGTCCTTGTTATAATCCAGTGACTTGTGAAGGAGAAAGGTGGTAGGAGCTTAGAGTGCCAGGGCCAAGACTATATAGTTACTCAAGACTCTCTACTCTGACCTTACAGCTTCTCAGGTTTTCAGCATACAAGTAAACATTGCAGTTTCAAGGGATTCCAGACCAAGTGATCCATTAGCTTTTCAAGGTAGCTTTTACTTCTAGAAGCTACCTGGTCAGTCCAACAGCAGCTTAGCACATATCCAACATACCAAAAGGGAGGAGAGATCAGAGTACCATATACAGGCTGTGTGTTAGATGATTATTTCCACAAAATTGATCAAGGTATAACAATGTGCCTGAGCCCTCAGCAACTCTCTCTAAGGGCCTGCCATTAGCTGTCATTGGGAAGAATATGTAACTCTCTAAACCCTTACCATGTCTTTTGCACACTCAACCCATTATAATGCCAAGAAAAAAAGCTGAATATCTACATACCAGAAAAAGATAGAGAAGGAGAAAATTCATATATTCATAGGAGTTAGAGAACAAGTTGAAGAGTGTTATGGAATGTGTACCCTGAACCAACTTAGGAGTTTTTGATGCCCTTGTTTTTTCAACCCCCACACTAGTCACTGGTATATCCTACAGTTATGAGTCAAGCTATAATAAACAAATGCAGCATTTAGAGACAGGTTAGATATAAATGTCAAAATCAGTACCATGAAAGATAACATCAAGCAGATTGCCATTCCATGGGGCCAGGGATCATGTATTGTTCATCACTATGTCCCCAATGCCTTGAAAGGTGCCAAGGACATAGTAGCTACTCGATAAATATTTAATGAATTTTGAATGAATTAAACTGATTGACCAGGAAACTGCTATCGGCAGTCAGAGCATGGAATTCAGAGAAGAATACTTGGTCAAGAAACCTTGGTCAAGATGAAACTGCTGTCCAAGTAAGGGGATGTTCTACTTACCTGGCACAAGGGGGATTGGGAGGTAAATGTTTATCTCCAGGAGGTAGTTTCAGTCATCGAGGCCTCCTCCAATCCTTGCCTAAACAGAGGACTTAAATAGCATTGAGCGCCAACTCACCACCTCCTTTTGCTTACTAAAGAGGACCAAGTTTGTTGCTTAACAGAAGTAATTTTGCTTACACTTAATCAATGTAGTGACTTTACCAGATAGTACAAAGATCATTAGCTTCCATTTCAGTATCTTATCCCTGCTACCCCAATCCCCATTCTTTTTCCCTTTCCAGAACCACTGAGGAAAAAAATCAAGTGGGAGATTTGTTAAATAATTAACCCAGCTTCCAAGCTTCCTTTTCACATGCTCTGACACCTGTATAGCTGACCATTTCAGCCTCAGCAGAAGATTCTCTGGCGCTTCCCAAATATATCTCTGTGATTAATTATCTGTTTTCTCTTCTCTTTAATTAAGATACCTGCAGCAGAAAACAATCCTTTCCTTGTTGGAATGCACTATTGGTACTCCAGTCACAGCACCCGGGCGCAGCACTGCAATATTTGTCGGGAGAGTATTCCTGCCTTATCGAGAAATATTGTCATCTGTGAAGGTACCTTTTTGATTCCTTTAGGAGGTAGAGCTCAGTGGGTGGAGACAGGTGTGAAGGAGCTCATGTGGCTTTAGTATTACTGACTCAAACTGGGTCAAAGATTCTAGTATATGGTTAATCCTGACACTTAGCAGACTGAGAAAGGAAATGGAATGAAATTAGAGAGAATTCTCATGAATTAGAATGATGAGTTGTGTCTGGGAGGACTGGATGATATACTTATGAGGGTTGGAAAAATAGAAATCACAATTCTTACGCAATTTCTTAATCTTATTAAATTAAACTTAATCAGTTCCCACTCTAGAAAATATAACTAGTAAGAGTAAGAAGGAACTGGATCATATAGGAAATAGGCCTTTGCATCTAAATTCTTATTTTCAGAGCAATTTAGGGAAGGGAATTAAAATCTTCATTGTTACCAAATTCACACACATCTTTTCTCTTACTTTTTTCACAGTGTGCAAAGTCAAGTCTCATAGATTATGTGCTTTGAGAGCTAACAAAGATTGCAAGTGGAATACTTTGTCTATCACTGATGACCTCCTTCTACCTGCAGATGAAATAGTGAGTACCAGTAGTGCCCTGTCATGGTCTCAGGACACACAGAAGAAAATTTTCTTATTTACTGTTTTCAGATAACTCAAGCTCACAATTCAACCAATTTAGTGGAGAATGAAAGCCCACTCACTCCCACTTGTTACTGATCACTAACATTTGAGTGGAGAGGGCAAGTCCATGAATGTCCTTGAAATGATCTAATGTCCTCCATAAGGTAGTTTAGTTATATCAACTGGCCCTTCCTTTCCCTGTTTCTCTAACTTTTGCTTCTTGTTTCTTTCGCTCTTCAGAAAACTATGCCCCATCAGTGGGTAGAAGGAAACATACCTATCAGTTCTCAATGTGCAGTTTGTCATGAGAACTGTGGTAGTTACCAAAGACTTCAAGATTTCCGGTGTTTGTGGTGCAATTCTACGGTAAGCCTTATCTTGTTTCCTTGGCATTTAGAAACTTAGCATCTAGAAAAGGAGGGTGGATTGCAGCTTGACTGTGCATACACACAGATAGCTATCTCAGAGACCCTTACCCCAAAACAGGTCATATGGATTCCAAAGTATACAATTCAGTACCTTCCTCTCCAGATCTAGTTATGAAGTCTTTGAACGAAAGGTTTAAGAGTCTCATCTTCGATTGCTCCTAATTAGTGAGGCCTACTAGCAATGGAGAAAAGTTGAGCTCTCTTTTGATTATAAAAAGCAAATGTTGAATCTATGCTAAAGAAGCCCCCTTCTTCATTTACCATTTCCAAGGAACTTGTAATCTATGTTAATAATGGTTAAAATATTAACACTTTATTATTGCCACTATGAATTGAGTGTTTTATTGACATGCTCTCATTTAATCCTTCAACAATCCTAAACCAGGTCTTATTGTCCTCATTTACAAATGAGGAAATTGAGCTTCAGAAAACTGAAGTGATTTGCTCACGGTCAAACAACCACTAAAAAAGAGTCTGGATTCATATCTAATTCTGAGAAAAACATGTTTAAGGTGATAAATTTTTATTTTTTTTAATTCAGGTAATGTTGGTTTACAGTTCTGACTAGCTACAGATATATAGGTTCACGCTTCCTCAGATGTGTTACCATACTACCACCACAGCACCCCAAAGTCTCTACCAGAGTTACAACACTACTATACCTCTAAATCATTTTTCTCATTTGGGTTGATTTTGTACCCTCCCCCCCAAGAAACATTTGACAATGTCTGAAGACCTTTTGCTTGCTCAAAGGTAGAAGGTGTGCTGCAGGTTTTTAGTGAGTACAAGCCTGGAATTCTGCTAAACCTTCCACAACACAGAAAACAGCACAAGGAACTATCTGGCCCAAAATATTATAATGTTGATGTCAAGAAACCCTGATCTAGACTTTCTAGCTTTTTAGCTAGAAACTGATTATTCTATGCAAGAAGAAAAGAAATTACGAACTTTTTCCTTTTCTACCTCTTTCCAGGAGATAACTCCTAGAAAGGCATCTGTAGCTTCATCTGGCACCAGGATTTTCATGGCTGTCCCCAGGGGACAGCTCTGTATCTCTTGGATCTGGTGGCCAATAGGACTTTTGCTTTTATGCTTTTATGTCTCACAAGACAGCAACCAATGGAGAAAAAGGTCTTAACCTGTTATCATCACCCCAGGTCACAACAAGAGGCAACAGTCAGAGAAACCCAATCTTTCTGTGAAAGAGATCGATTAGCTTATCTTCATAATTTCAGCCTGAGGCACAAGCCTCTCATTAAACACACAACAAAGGACCAACTGTAACCTTTCCAGAGACCTCAGTGGGTGGGCACCATCACCACACTGTTCCTCTGCCTACTCCAGAACACTAGTATGTCTCAGAAGGGAACGTTTAAAGTACATCTGATGCCCCAGTTTTTTTTTCTACTGCTTCCCAGGAGACACCCCTTGATCACCTGATTATTGTGAGCAGTGGGACTTGAGTTCCTCAGTCTTACAGAACTATAACAATTGGAAAGACAATTTTTGGCAGGCTACCACCTTGAGTGCACCAGACAAAAGTATACCTCTAATCTCTCTGTGAAAGAAGCCTATTATGTTGTTCTGCAGTTTTAGTGTGAAGGTCAGTTTTAGTTTGAAGTGCCCTCTGGGGACAGAGATTATGGATATATTCTTTGCACCCTTCCTTTAATTCATCTCGGTTACTGGTATCTCCTGCAAGGACTTTTTACACTGGTTTGACACACTGATTTCTGTAAAGGCTACCCAGGGTACACCTGTAGATTGCTAGCACTGGTGACAAGTGAGATTCATGCCTGTGATCCTGTAAAACTACATATATTTGCATACTTCAAAAAAGCTACTATATAAGTGTCTGTCCTCTACTCAGGCTTAATCTAGGTGCTCAGATAGTCCCCTTTAGGATATTATCAGGTCCAGGCATATCCTCAATTACTGCAAGTTACTAAAAATAAAATAGACTGATTGGACAATGATAAAGTTTTGAGAAGCAATGGAGCCAGGACAAGGCTGAGTGATCAAAGTCATCCCTACACAAGGTTATGCCCTCAAGATCAGGATAGGTGGCTATTTTATCTAATACATAAAAACCAAAACAATCAAGGAAAATTAACAAACATGGGAATATGTTCTAAATGAAACAAGATAAAACATCAGAAAAAGTCTTTCATGAAATGGGGATAAGTAATTTACCTGATAAAGAATTCAAACTGATGGTCACAAATATGCATAGCAATTTTGGGAAAGAATAGATGAACACAGTGAGAACTTCAACAATGAAACAAAATAAGTAAGCATGCATTCCTGGACAAAGCTAGGCTACAATAACCAGAGAGACAGCTCTTAGTAGACAGCCATCCCCAAGGGCACTGAGGAAACTATTTTGACTAATTCATAGAAACAATGAGTCAAGCAAAATAGAGGAACAAGTCTCAAAATAAGAAAAAACCGCTGAAAAAGTCTAATAAAATGGTCATAAGTAACCTAGCTGAAATGGAAAATTGAGGCATTCAAATCCAGACTAGATGAATCTGAAGAATGGAAAAGTGGATTGGAAGACAATATAGTGGAACTTACACAAACAGAAGTTGAAGAAGAAAAAGTAATTACAAACAAAAAAAATTGCCTTATGGGAACCGTATGACTACATGCAGTTCCAGAGAGAAAGGAGAAAGAGGAAAAGAGGCAGAAGACTTATTTGAATAAATAATGAATGAAAACTTCCCTAACCAGGGAAAGAAAACAGACAACCAGGCCCAGGAAACAGAGGTCTAAACAAGAGATCCACATGAAGACACATTATAATTAAAATGTAAAAAAAAAATTGATAAAGAAGAAATGTTAAAAGTAACAGGAGAAAAAGGAACACCCACAAAGCTTATCAGTTGATTTCTCAGAAAACTTGGAGACCAAAATTGCAATGCATGCCCAGTACTAATTCTGATACAGGGGGCCATTGATATAGCTGATACATACATTTGCTATGATGATAGGTTTGCAAATTTCACAGAGAGCTGGGTAGTACTTCAATTAGTATTGAAAGTGGGTAAAAAGAGACTTTCTGTCTTTATTTAACTGTTTAGCCCTATCTGCTTGCTTCTTTCTTCAAAGCAGGCTACAAGCAGTTCCTTTGCAATTACCTTTAACCTTAACTGGATACTCTCATTTGCCTGCTACTCTCTACAAAGCAGGCTACACACTCTTTATTAGCATTTTCACTGATCACCTTTACCATT
>PVHY01005759.1:0-80238 GCA_004024945.1 Uropsilus gracilis | reverse complement strand
ATCTATCTATCTATCTATCTATCTATCTATCTATCTATCCATCCATATAAGGAATTTGAGGGCAGATAGTTGTATGCCCTTATCAAAAAATGCACACAAAGTCTACCATTCCCATTCATTTCTCTATCCCTAACCCAAATTCATTTCTAGTCTCAAAAATAACTGCTATTTAGTAACATTGTGTATAACCATCTTGAAAATTCATTTGTTACTAACATAAACTAACAAACTTTTCCCCCATGTTCTCTATATTCTCTACTATATATTATGTTTTTTTGCATCTAATGGCATGACTGACTTTTGATGATAATATACATAGATCCACATTGTTCTCCTTCATCCAATATATAATAAATTCTGTGAGAGCAGGGATATATCTATTATATTCATTTTTGATTCCTACAGATAATAGATTGAAAACTTCAACAGCATGATATCTCAGTTATGGATATACCACAGTTTATTTTACCCAGTTTTTCCTCCTACTCTTAAAAGTGTTACCATTTCTTTGAAAACTTTGAATAGCTAATTAAATTACTAAAGAGCTCTTAATCCAATTTCTTCTTAATTACCTTCCCAATCAACTACAAAAACACATTGTCTTCACTCTTGTAATTTAATTTAGTTGTTATAACTCAAAAAATTGTGTCTGTTTCATGAAGGCATGTGTGGGCACAGAACACCAGCTACCGGGAAAATCAAACTGGTTAAAAAGTCTCGTAGGAAGGGAAAGAAACCATTTCTTTGTGTTTCCAGATATTTTGTTGGTACAGACACACTCTACAGCTGGAAAAAAGCTATTACAAAGCCAATTTAGAAGTGTGGTGAATGACATTTGGAAGTCTTATGACCATTCCCATCTATGCCAATCCTTGTGGGATTTTGTGTGGAAAGTATAGTTAAAGAAATAGAATTCAGCAACCAAGAAGGATGCAACAGTTTTGGAATGAGACAAACCAGGCTTATACTTGATTCAGTCCCTTCCAAAGTGTGTGATTCCAAGTAAGTTGTGAAATGTCCCTGAGGCTCAGTTTCCTTATCATTAAAAGGGTGATAGGCCCTTGCCTCTTAGCACACACTATGAATTTACTGAAATATCATATGCTGCCTGGCAGATATCCTGTATTTTCTCACACAGTCAGAGTTGTATATGAGGGAAATATTCATGTGTTTCCAGAATACTGGATTGGTTCCTAAGAGCTTCTGGGTCAATGTCCGGAAGGAGACCTTTAAAAAGAAGGAGTAGCTCTGAGGGCAAAAAAGGCTATACTGGTATAACCTGAATTTAAGTCCATTTTCATTTTTCTATAAAGACATTCTCACTGAAGGATACTTGAGTATCCAAAAATACTTGAGTGGTTCCCTCAGTGATGAATAAATTAGTTTGGGTACTTGAAAGAAACAGAGGACAGTACAATCACAGGATAGTTGCAGCCTACTAAACCAGAAGTTCAACCCAGACTCCAGGTAAGATTACATTTCTGAAACAGTTTTACATTGACATCTTCATCAGAAATAATTAGGACTGCTAGTTTACGGTGCAAATCCTTAGGTCTCAGTGAGACCCGGAATTTATGAGTCTGAGCTCTAGCTATAGTTCTCCAGTTTACCAAGCTTACAAGATTTTTATGCTATGAAAAATTTTAAACTATTGTTCAAAAAGAAATTGAATAACAATAACAAAATTGAGTCAAATACTTTCAGAATCTACTTTGTTTAAATGACACATTTGACTGATATTAGAATACAAAGATGCTCCTCTCTTCATGTACTAGTAAACATGTACCAGGCATTACTAGAAGAGGCTTTTAAAAAGAGATGATACTAATTCAAAGAGATATGCACCCCTATTTTATCACAGAGTTACTCAAAATAGGCAAGAATTATCAACAACCTAAGCTGACAGATTAGTGAGTGAAGAACATGTGTTATATATACATAATGGTATTCTATTTAGCCATAAAAAGGTGAAATACTGCCATTTGTAACAATATGGATGAACCTAAATGGTATGATCCTAAGATAATACAGAGAAATAACAGATAATACAGTTAATAACAGAAAAAGTTCACTATGTGATTTCACTCATATGTGGAAGAATAAGAAAAAAAAAGACTAATGAAGAAACAAACTCTTAGATATAAGATTAAAACATGATTACCAGAGGAGAGGGGGTGAGTAAATTGGGGTAAAGGAGCCAGTTACAAGATGAAGTATGAAAACAGTGGTGAACATAATATACACAGATGTTGATTTGCAATGCTGTACACCTACAACCTATATAATGTTGTAAATCACTTCAGTTGAACAAAATAAGGTATCTCTCCAATGCATCCCCCAAAATTTGTGCTAAGTAAGATGGGCTTTGAAAAATAAGTAGAAGTTCAATAAACTGCTAAGTTAGTCCAATACAAATTTTAGGGCTGTACCTATCATGATTTATTTCTATATGAATCACATATTTAAATGCAAACTCTGTTTCAGTGAAACTACAGTCATGGTCCCTGGTGATTTTTATGAGCCTGTATAGCAAAACTACAGAAGTAGAATATGCACTGGTTATGATGCATCAGAGATTATTGTTCTACCTATAATGACACATGAATTACACATTATGTTGATGCTTGTTGACGCCTCTTTTTCCCAAGGACTTGCTACCTTTTCCTTCATTCTGGTCATGAATATCATCTAACTGCCATTAAATAAATACATCTTTTAAACATCTCATCCTGGACTCAATTCACAGAGTTGCCCATGTACAAATTCTTGCTTGAACTAAAATTGACTTGCTTGGGCAATTCTAATTATTTGGTATATTAGTCAGTAAATTTTAGTGGCTATTATTTTTTTATTCATTTTTGTTGTTTATATGTTTATATATTTTTACATCATTGTTTTGAAAAAGTTGTGGTATATTTACACAAAGGAATATTATTCAGCAATCAAGAAGACAAATATGATGCATTTGTGATAACATGGATATATCTAGAAGGAATCATATTAGTCAGAAAGAAAAAGACATAAGTCAGATGGTCTCACCTATGAATGAGATACAGGGAAAACAAACAAAAGGTCAAGAAAAAGTCAGAACAAGTTAGTGGCTATTCCTTCTGTCAATTTGCTAAGTTAGTGGCTATTCCTTCTATCAATTTGCTATATATTTCACCTTCTTTCACCTTGGCTACTGCTTGCTTTTTTTCTTTTTTTATGCCCACATTAAGGGGCAGAGCCTATTTTCTCCCATTCAAAACTTATGCTTATCAGACCTTTCCTTTATGATAAACCTCAGAAAGCTGCTGCTAAAGATCAAGTCTCTCTTGTAATCTTTGATTTAATCTAAGAAATGTCTCCCTGTATTTACAATCCTAAACTTATGCCCCATTTTTTGGGTTCAACTGTCTAACCAACTAGATGCTGAGCAAGAGATGGTTACGAGCCCAAGCTTTGAAAGTATACACTCCTTTAATCTAGGACCAGAATGCTGGCACTGGCACTGTGCTATCTTATGCAAATTACTTCCCCTTTCTACACTTCCATGTCTTCACATGTAAAACCAAGACAGTAAGAGTATCTCAGTGTGCTGAAATAGTTAGATAAGCAAACCTATGCAAGGGATACTGTACTTGGCAAATCATAGTCATTTAAAAGGAAAGGTAACTACAGGATCATTATATTCACTGCTCTGCTACAAGACCTCCACCTTACCACTATTCTGTTTCCAGTCCTTGTGCTGACCCAGATGCCCAGCTCACGTGCCTGAACACCCCATACCTACCCACATTCTCTGTTACTTCTCTTACCCAGATGGCACTGCCTTGTTTTTGCCTGAAGCCAACTCCTGCTTGTGTGTTTCTTCTAAAGAACTTGATCTTGTTTGCACAGAAAGACAAATACACCCACACAAACCACATGTTTTCTATCTCACCATGTTTCATTATAAACCTGCAGACAATCAAGACAGGCTAGGGAAGAAAGGCAGCCAAGAGAGAAAATGACCTTCAATACACTTGCCAAACAAAGGTGTGTCCATGACAACCCCTATATGCAGAGGGGTATAATTGAGATTTTTCTGCTTGGGGTTTGGCTTTCTTAACTACTGATCATATCTAATCTGTCTTGTATATTTGAGGTAACTACTGCTGTACATCCAGTAATGCAATTGCATGCTGCCATGGTGACAACCATTTTGATCTGAAAAGCTTGCTTACTTCAAGCTTACTTCAAGATGGTCTGAGGATGCTATACTTGTGTCCTAAGGCACATAGGTGATTAATCAATTTATTCTGAAAACAGTTAACTCCATCAACACTCACCTCTGCAAGTACCCCAATGTGTTCTATCTAAAGACTCTGGTGCACCCATGCTGGAAGGCAGGTTGTGTTTGCTTTCTTTTGTTGTACTTGGTGTTGGGCTAGGCTAATATATGTCAGTGATGAATGATGAGGAGGGAACACTGGCCTCTGACTACTCTTCGTCCTCATATTGGTCTAGACGGGGGCTTACCTTTATTTCTTAGGCTGAAACTTTTCAAATTTGCGAAGATTTACTGACTCATTCAAAAATATTTCCTGAGTGCCCCTAATACATAGAATATCCTTTACAAATACACTAGCCCCAGGGCAACGCTGGGATTTCTCTGGCAAAGTCAAGGGCAGCATATGACTGCAAAAGGGAGGTTTGGGCAATTTCCATGAAGTCTCTTGTGCACAGCAGAGATGATATTTCTATCATTAGTCACTTTGTTATTTGGGGTAATTTGGGGTGAATCTCTACTCCGAGGATGTGAAGGGGAGCTGAAACCACCCCTTGGCCCTGCTACTAAATATTAGCCAAAATAAACACACTACCCTTTCCAAGGGAATTGCACTCTAGTAGCAGGGAAAGCAGGTACTAAGTGGTAATGCAAATAAATAAAAAAAACAAAGATGGCAACTTGTGTGAAGGAGATGAGTAAGACAGGAGGAAAGACAACAGTGAAGAAGACCAGGGAAAGTGGCATTTAAGGGAAATTTTAAACATGAGGAATCAGGTACAGGTATGTCAGCTAGTGGAATAGACTGGGGCTTGGAGGTTGAAACTGAAGGCCAGTGGAACTACAATGTGGGAACCTGGTGGGTGGGGGTAGGGCAGAGTTAGCACACAGTGAGATTGAAGAGGAAACAGAGACATATTCCAGTCTCCTTGCCAAGAGGTTTATGTTTTATACCTAGTGCAAAGGAAAGATAACAAAAGGTTATTTTTTAATTTTTATTTTATTATTATAAACCTTATTCTGGCTGACAATTTAGGCCATAGACATGTACATGAAAATTCCATAAAAGGGATGAGTATTTGGGGGATTAGGAGGGGTCGAGATGGGAGGGAGTGGTCAGGGAGGGAAGGTGGTGTGTGGTCCCCAGGGAATACAAAGATGTGAAACACACACACACACATATATATATAATAAATTAAGGAAAAAAGGAATCAGTACAATTTCTACGCTGGGAAGAAACAGGTCTCCTGCCTACCTGGCACTATGCAGGTGGCTGAAAGATGCCAAAGGTTTAAAGAGAAGGACTTCTCTTCCCTTTTTTTTTAATTAAATGAAATGCTGCTTAGAATATTTAAAATTATTAAAGCAGACCTTCTATTACTGAAAGGAGGATGAAGACCCAGAGCCTTCCTTCTCCTGAGTGACTCCTGAGACTACTCCTGGGACCTTAGCTCTACAGGAGCTTACTTGCCACTCTAGGCCAAGGAGGACAATTATCCATTAACAGTGAAGTCTGGCATGAGTAGAAAGACTGGTGTCAGGAACTGTAGTCCAGCTCATCTGGAAAAAAGGATTTGATTCCACAAAACTAGCCAGTTTTGTAGTTTCTGTTATCATTCATTCTATAGCATCCTCTGCTGGGAATAAACAAAAAGGATGATTGGAGTTAGGCAAACTAATGTTGGTTATGGGTGCAGACTGGTCCAGAAAGAAGAAAACTCAGGAGGTGACTGGGGGTATAAAGTGGTTCAAGAAAAGAGCTCACTAGTAAGTGAAGATTAGTGGGCAAGAACAAGGAAGAACAAAAAGGAGATTCAGGGGGGAGATAGTGGATAGGGTTTCTGGATGACCATAACCAAACTGTAACCTGTGAATCACTAGGGAAAATGTTTCTGTATTTATATATATTGTGAAATGATTGTCACAGTAAGTCAACATCCATCCCCACAGAGAGCAGTAAATGTATTTTGCATTGAAACATTTTATGTATTTTCTCTTAGAAATTTTCATGTATATAATATACTACTCATGCCAGATGACTTACTTATATCTGGGAGCTTGTATTTCTCAATACCTTTGCCTTGTTTACCCACTACTCACCAACCCACCAACTTCCATTAACCACTAATCTGTTCTCTGTATCTATAAGTTCAGTTTTTGTTTGCTTATTTTTTTTGTCCACCTTTATATTATCATAATAACTTTAGTCCTAAATATAATCCTTTTCCTTTTTTTTTTTTTTTTTTTTTTTTTTTTTTTTTTTTTTTTTTTTTTTTTGATACTAGGTTTCACTATTTTTGCTCCTGGAATCGTATGCTCTCGTTGCCCAGGGTACCACAGACTCAAGTAATTCCCAAAATCAGCTTCTCAGATAGCTGGGATTACAGGCGCGTGCCACCATGCCCAGCTATTTTTTTGGAATAGATCTCGCTACGGGCCCCAGGCGGGACTCGAACCGCGACCCCTAGCCCCTGCCGCTTCATAGGCTGAAGCTTACAGGCATGAGCCACCGTGCCCGGCCAATATAATCCTTTTTGATGGCAAGAATTGCTATATAACTTTTCCTACAATATATGTATCCTTAAATAAATCATTGTTTCATATCAAATGTTATACAACTATCCTTTTTTTTTTTCAGATTCCACATATCAGTGAGCACATATGCACTCAAGGCCCATTCATTTTGTTGCAAATGGCAAATTTTCTCCATATTTTAATATCCCATTGTGTGTACACATACTACATATATATAATTCATATTACATACTATGTATGTATATAGACTACACATGTATATAAACATATATGTCTCAATTTTACATTATCCATTAAGCCATAACTGGACTCTTAGGTTGCTTCCATATCTTGACTATTGTAAATAATACTGCTGTGAACATGGATGGGGAATTGCATACAGCTTTTTTAATTAATATTTTTATTTTCTTTGGATAAATACCCAGAATTAGGATCTCTGGGTATTATTGCTAGATCATATGGTATCTCCAGTCTTATTTTCTTGAGGAATCTCCATACTCTTCTCCATAGTGTATGTACCAATTTGCACTCCTAACAGCAGTCTAAAAGAGTTGTCTTTGTTCCACATCCTTGCCAATACTTGTTATTTCTTGTTTAGCCACTCTCACAGTTGTCACATAGTGACAACTCACTATGGTATTGACTTGATAATGACAAGTAATCCTGAGTTCTTTACATATGCCTGATGGTTCTCTGTATATCTTCTGTGGAAAAAATATTAAATATTCTGCCTGATTTTTAATTGAATTGCTTGTTTTTTTTCTTTTACCAACAACAATGGAGTTACATATTTGAGATATTAAACCTTTGTCATATATATCATATGTATGAAACATATAGTAAGATTTTTGTTAAGTAGTCACCTAGTTAGTAGTATAATTGAGCATCTTAATTGTGTGTAATATTCATGTTTCTTTGTCAGTATATTTAGTCACAACTTTCTTTATGCTGGCTAAATTGTTTTTCTTTAAATTGGTTTCTTTAAACCTACTTTTTTAATCGATGTATGGGGTTTTATTATATACCTCAATCACTAATATTGAGCGGAATAAGCATTTTGACACTTATTTTTTCGTTTTGCTTTTGCTATCTTTTGTTGAACCTAATTCAAATTTCTCAAGCTTTTCTAGGTCATATTTATGAAATCTTCCAAGAAAAAGTCTGGAATAATGATAATCTGGTAGCCTGCATGATAAGGGGAAATCTAACTATTCATTGTTCTGAGATACAGAAAGTAAGAAAAAATGAATGACCTATATAAGAAAAAGAGGTTGATATAAGTCATGAGAAGGACTTTGAGGGGGAAAACACAATATATGGCAACATTTTATGTCAACTATATAGAATTCTATGGAATTAAGTGGAAGGAAGCTGGTAGTGCACAGGCGGAAAAAGAAAAGGAAAAGAGAAGGTGCAGAAAAAGTCAAGTAGAGGTGAAAAAGAAAAAGAAATAGATGGAAAGGATTTACATGTTAGTGACCATGGATCCCAAAAATAAGGGCAGCAAAGTTAAAGAGAGTCTCACATAGTTCTCATCAGTCCCAAAGCACTTCTCAAACTTAAGTATACACAGGAATCAACAAGACCTGAGGGTCTTGTTGCACATTTTATTTCAGTAGGTCAAGGACCCAAGATACTATCTAGCAAGCTCTGGGTGGTACCAGTGTGGCTGCTCATGAAGTAGTAAGATAGTAAAACACTCTTTGAAGTCAAAATGTTAACAACATTTCTCAAGATAAAATAGTATTTGTGAATATAAAGAATATTCACAGCTACAGAGTTACCTTTTTTTGAGACTAGGTCTTGCTATTTTTGCCCGTGGAAACGCAGGCTCACATTGCCCAGGGTACCACAGACTCAAGCAATCCCCAGCCTCAGCTTCCCAGGTAGTTTCTTGGGATTACAGGCACACGCCACCACACTCAGCTATTTTTTGGGGGGACTAGGTCTTGCTACATGACCCCAGCGGGACTCGAACCGAGATCTCTGACCCCACCATGGCTTCCTAGGCTGCCACCTACAGGCATGCGCCACCACGCCCAGTCAGCAATTTCATCTGACCCAAAACATTTCTATTGTTCCAGTCAGTTCCTCTCTGCCTCCTTACCCCCACTGCCCAGCACTAATTTCCCAGATTGTGAGACTCAAACATTTTAAAACAGTGTAGGGGTTCACTACTTTGATACAAAAAGCTAGGATAACTTCATGGCCAAGCAGATGTCTGGGGCTCTTGATGAAAACTAGTCCCATTTGATTTTGGTGACTGATGAAGCCTACCGTATACAAGGACCCTAAAGGAAATGCCTAAAAAGTAAAACTAAGTTCCAAAAGGGAAATAACTTGCCAAAGAAGCTGGAAGATCCCCAAAATCTATTACATGCAGATCTGTCCTTGAACAAACAGAAAAATATGACATTCCAGGTATCAGATTGAACAGCGACTTGAGCAGGTATCAGCTAGTCCAAACACCTGGACTGACTGACTTAGTATTCCTAGCCTAAGGACATGTTATCACAAATAGCACCCCAAAAATAAAAACCATGAGCGTGATTATAATTTCTCAGGTTTATTATTCCCAGAAATATAATTATTATGAGCTACTGTTTTATTTTTCTAAATAAGCACAGTTTTGAAGGAGTTTGTGTCCACAGGGATGTAATCATGCATAAATTTAGCTTTAGAAATAAGCAAGCATGGGCATTAAATAGATGAAAGCAAATAAAAGATCTGGTTGAAAGTTTGGATTTCCTAATCATTCTGCTTCTCTGCCTCTTGATTTCTTCACCTGTAAAATGAGGGGACTGATGTTAATACTGTCTAAACACTAATTATTTTTATATATCACTTCAGTGGCAATTTTTATAGAACAATGAGCCCCTATGCACTTAGCAAATTCTTGGTCCTTTAATTTCACTATCTGAGAAACCATAAGAAAAAAAAAAACTATCTCTAGAAGGAACAGCGGAAATATTCTCACATATACCAGATTATTGACTTGTGGACAGTCTAGCCAAGACCATATGAGTTTATCTTGAGACATGTTAAACCAAGATTACTCCTAAAGAAAATCAAGGTTGCTTCTCAAACTCTATTGCTGCCCAAAAGACACCAACATACAGTCTAAAACTGATTTATTTTCCTCCATGAAAACAATAATTATTCTGACTGAATTTGGTCAACTAACTTATTTTCTTGCTATACTGACTAAAGAGATACCTTTTCCTTTTGTGGAATATTTATTGCTCTAGGCATGAATTCTTTTCACCTGGATTAATTCAGTGTGCACCCCCTCCATTTTCTTTTCTGTTCAATAGTCTTTGGTAGTGTTTATCATGTTAAAACAAAATGGAAATAAAAAGACATACAAATTGTCTTAGATCTAGTACTAGGTTATTTAGCACCAAACCTTAGCATCAGGATGTCTGAGTGCCTTCCTGCTTTTTGTGGTTTCTTGAATTAAAGGAAACCAACATGAATCCTTAGAAGTCACTGAACCTCATAGCATGGACATGTTTATTGTCTTTTAAAAGATCCAGGGTTTCAGAAGTTTGAGATGAAGATAGGAATCTGTATTCTCTAATATATTCTACTTTCAGGGGAAACTTGGATTTTAGGCAAAGATTGAGTTTTGGACAATGAAGGCAGTCCCTTTCTTGTGTAGCCAATAAGATTTCAGAGCTAGTCCTTACCATGGGGGAGAAAGATTAAAGGGGAAAATTCCCTCAACAAGGGTCACCAATATATATACACAATGGAATACTACCCAGTGGTCAAAAAAAGTTAAATTCATGGTGTTTGCAGCCACATGGATGAACTTGAAAGGAAAACACTCAGTGAAATAAGTCAGAAAGAGGATGATAAATACATATCAGATGATGTCACTGATGTGAAATATAAATGACTAAAATAATTATCATATAGGCAAGCTAAACAACTAACCCTTGATAGCTGACTATAGAACTGAGACTCCAAGGGGGTGGGCATGGGGGAGGTGTATGAACAAAGAAGGAAAGGAGCAAACGCAATGGTCTATGGTAGTGGAATATGGATAAGGTGGTGGTAGGTTCACTATGGTGGTAGTACCTGATGGAGGTAGTACCTGATGCCAATGTTATGTCAGTTAAAGGTAAATTAGAAATTGAAATAAATAAATAGTATTAAATTTTTAAAAGAATGATTCAATGACAAGAAAAAAATGACCATCAGTATGTACCAAATGTCAAACTGACTCAGAGTACAAAATGTCTAGCTGGAAATATTTGAAAGGCTTTTGATACATGGTGAAACTCTGGAAGAGGTTCCAGGGTTAGGGGTCACATACATAGCCTCAAAGCCTACCTAGGACAGAGTTGTTTTTCTATCAGCACTTGACAGGTGCGTTGTGGACATCACGTCTGACTCCTTGGGGAGCTGACAAGATGTCAGGGCTCCATGCCTAGCTTAGTTAAGCTGTCAGTCACTTCAGGCCCTTGTACAAACAGCTGAGTTTCCAAGTCCTTCCTTTCCATGCAGGCCTTTTTAAAGTTAAACAAAGTCACTGACCATCACAAAGAAAATATTCAAAGCATTGTATGGGAAAAAAGGGGTGTGAAATGGGACTGTTTGCTTTGCTGTGTTTGAATTATAAACAAATATTCACACCTGTACTGGAACTCTGACTGATGAATAGCCCGGCCAGCTATTTAAAACAAGCACATTTTCATACTTTTCATAACTCCAAGTCATTTTTTGCACATATTGCCAAGACTGAAAATTAAAACATGAAGAAGAGCCAACAAAGGTGATTAACCTCAGTAGTAAAATTACTAAATTGATTGAACTTCACATCCAACCTGCAATAGATTCTATTTCTATATTCAGTAATCTTGAGGGAGGTGAATATGGTTAAAGTAACATTTGAAAATACATGGTGCTAATGGAATCCTCCAACTCACAAAGTAGAAAAAACAATGAACGTATTTCCCTACAATATTCATGCCACATGTTAAAATTGAAACAAAAAATCAAAGCCAGGAAAACCGACATGATCGATTTAGTAAAAATTGTGGTCAGGTTAGCATCACCAAGGGTAATTTCTTGTTTTTAACTGTGGTCAGCTCAGTAGCACAGAGCTCCATAGTACCCAAATATTGATTGGGTTTCCAACACTCCAATGTCTCCTGACTACATAGAGACAGAGTCTATCAACAAACAAGTAAGCACTGTATTGCTTCACTCTGTAAAGTTAAGTGCATCTTCTTAAAAGATCTTTGGAGGTAATTACTTAGCTATTTTTAGAGCCACTAAGGATGTTATTTCCTTGCTTTAGTGCCCTCACTGATCCCTGTAGAGTTATTTGCTGGATTTTGGTTTTATGGAATTCAGGGTTGGCTTAGGGACTAGTTAGTTTGCTCAAAGGTGCCAACTGGTAGCAAGATACTGCAGCAGACACAGCCAGCGAAGTTCCTCCTGTGATGATAGAACTCCATGGGTGGTCCTTACGTTGATATGGCTGGCTCACCTATAGACCCAGACAGGGCCACAAGAAACTGTAATATTTGATAAATGTGAGAGATAGATAGATGGATGGATAGATAGATAGATAGATAGATAGATAGATAGATAGATAGATAGATAGATAGATAGATAGATAGATAGATAGATAGATAGATAGATAGATACATCTGTGTATGTATGTGCCTATAGAGAGAGAGAGGTTGGGAGAGAATCATTTCTTGAGGAAATCTATAAAATTTGTATCATACTTTCAAACTGAAAATTAAGTCACTCAGTTTTCTTTCTTCCTGCCATGATCACACACACACACACACACACACACACACACACACAACCCAGTTGTGACACCAAAAATGTCTCCAGACATTGCCAAATGTTCCCCGAAAGTAAAAACAAATCATTGCTAGTTGAAAAGCACTGGTCTGAGACATTGTTTCTCACAGTTGGACTAAGGGCTCATTGCATCAGAATCACCTAAGTGCATATTAAACACAGTTTCCCAGACTTCAGCCTGGACTGCTGAGATAATCAATCAATGCCCAGTAGGGCCAGGAGTCTGACTTTTATCATGCTTACCAAGTAATTATTATGCTCACATAACTGGGAAAACAACTGCAAGTATAAGTTCTACCTGTTAAGATGCTTTTCTGCTCAGAGAACAGAGTTTAAGGGCAGTTCATGGGAACTGGAAATAACATTTTTTGTAGGTACGATGCAAGGTTAATGTTCCAATTTGAATTTATCTCTATCAAGTTATGCCAGAAGGAAGATCGAGGGACATTGCTGTCTCAACCACACATTAGAATTACCCAATGAGCTTGAAAATTATAAATGCCTATATTTCAACCTCCAAAGTGTCCAACTTGAATGGATTGGGGTATGGCTTGTGCATCAAGATATTTTTTTAATCTCATTCAGTGACTCTATATGTTTCCAAACATTGGAGAGTCAGAGATTCTCAAATGTGAATGTGTTGACACCAATTCTTGGATGACATAAAGATTTATAAGTCAAGTCCTTTCTCTAGTGTTCATCATAAGTCTCTGATCACAGACTTGCAGAAAAGAAGTCAACAAGTCCAAAATATGTAAGGATGCAAACATAATGAATTTTTTTTTGTATTTTGCTCTTTGAAACAACAAACCAGAAACTAATGAAAACAGGTTATGAAACTCTCCAAAAGTAATCAGGTTTCTTAGAGATTATTCTTTTTAAAGAAATTGATATTTAACCTGAGGATCAGGAACCTAGTTACTACTAGTGATGCAAGTGGAAGGTGTCAAGCCCATAGAGTCAGGTTCAAACACTGGCCACTTGGGTGTTGGCCTGGCTCTGCCTGCCTGGATGCTAGCCATCCCTGTTCTCCAACTGGACAAGCCCTTTGGACGCACCCCAGAAAGCCAACTCATGTTCCCTTTTCAAATATATTTCACTGTAACTTAGCACACCTGAAATAATAAACTACAGCTCCAAGGTTCCATATCACAAATCACTTATTTTCTCCCACCTGTGGTAGCCACATTCATTGGGCAGAGAAAGAGAGAAAGCTTGTGAAGAGAACATGACATCATTATTCCCAAGGCAGTAGGGCTTAAGAAGACATGGGGACATTATTTGAGTCCCAACCCTACCATGAGCAGTTACCAAGAATCCCTGAATTTCACTCTTCTCTACTTTGAGATAGGGTCGGAGTATTTTCATGAAGATTAAATTCTTCTCCTTCTTCATCCCCAAAGAAGTCTTTCATGAAGATTTCATTTAAGTGTACCACTAACAGAGGGAAATTTCTTGACTGCCCAATATCTCTTCATCACATTTGCATTTTAATTCTCTGATTTTATCTTTGGTTTATGAACTTGTTGGTTGTCTCCTATAACTAGGACAGAAGCTTTAAGAACCAAGCACTCTGGGTACACTTAGAATGATACCTTCCATCTAGTAACCTCTCAATAACAGTATATAGAAGGCATGTGTGTGCCAAGGTAACATATGGTGCCAAGCACTCAGCAGGTGCTCACTAAATGGTAGTTCTTCAGTGGGACACAAGATTTTGATTTGGGAAGTTTCACTGTTTTTACTAAGGAGGGGATAGATATTTGAAATGGAAAGTGCCATGATTTGTGAGACTGGTTATTGACTGAAAGTTAGAGAAGGAAGCAGAGCAAAATATTTTTCCTATTATTTCTAACATTCCTGGTATCAAATATGATGCTTCCCTATTTTTCTCTAATGCTAATAAAACAAGATGAATTCTATCATAAACACAAATGAAAATGAGTGCCCTCTACTCTCACTATTCATCCAACTACTTTTCCTGTTTTTTTGATCTTAGATTACTGAAAAATTAGCTCATACTACTTACTTCTATTAATCTAAAACTATATGTATAAGTTTTACCTCCACCTCATCTTGGGACAAAGAACAGAGTCATAAATCTGAACCTATACCAATAGCAATTGTTTTCTCAAGTTGATGTCCAAAACTCTAGGGCAAAAGAAGTCATAAGTAGTTTCACAAAAATCGTGACAGATTGCGGCAAAAACCATCTGATGTTAGGTGTTTGGGGGTATTTATTTGGCTTTTACTTTATAGATCTGCAGTAATTAGAGATGATAAAGCAGACAAAATGAAAAACCTTCCGTTGAAAGTTCTGAGTCTAATGGTGTTGTTCTTCACCTCATAGTTGCAATGATAACACTCTGAATAATACTCATAATAGTCCAAAGTTCCTCATTATACACTTGGAATAAGAAAGCCAGAGCAGACATAGTAATATATAAAATGCCAGAAAAACCACACTCTCTTCTGGTATCACAAATGAGAAAACACATCTGTTCATATCAAGGCCACCAATGGAGAAAAGTCTACTTGTCACCATTTTATTGCCATTTTCCCACTTCAAAGTGTGTCTCAAGACGATGGGTGAGTGAACTGTGTTCTTGGGTTAGCCATTTGTTCTAAAATTCACAATTATAAGTAGAGTTGGAACTTTTAAGGAGTACAAACAAATTCTCTTTGCATCTTCTGTGGTCAGGTCTGTGCAATATTCATGCCTTTTTCAGCAAGATTACATGGATCAAAACAAAAGAAACAAAAAACAATGATGTCAATACTACAAGTTATTATTTACTCAGCACATATTATGTGCAAGAGGCTGATCTATATGCATTGCATATGTAATATCATAGTCAAACTTTCTCCTTTTTCTCTAATAAAAATGTTAAGACTAAAATTACTCAAAAATTTTGACCTAGAGAAGAACTATCTCAAACTGTAAATTAAGTATGCAAAACTCATAACCATCACAAGGTGTGGCATGGACTAGAAAGATATACAGATTCCAAAAATAGATTTAATATGTAGATAGGTAATTATATTTAATAGGCAAATATATATTCAGAAATGTTCACTACAGCATTATTGGTTTTTAGTCAGTACTAAATGACTGTCAGATAAGATACTGGGCAAATGAAAGTACATTCATATCGGTAAAACCACACTACTATTAAAAACTATGTAGATCAAATACTAATTGATATGAAAACATGTTGAGTGAAACACTAATACATGCATACATATCCATCTTTATTGAAATGTGTATACATACAGTATAGTCAAAGATACTTGAGAGATGCTCACTGTATCACTTATTCACCTCACATAAGAAACAGAAAGATGCTGGGTAATTTTTACCTTCCTCTTATAATTTTCTATAGTTTTGACATGTTTTTTCCATGAGCTTATGAACATGTATTTTTTTAGCAGACTTTATTTTTCATTCATATTTTACCTTAAGATTCACTCTTGGTGTTGGACAACCTGTGGGCATTTATGATTTTTCCAAAACAGTAAAATATTTTTCAGGTTTTATGGATTCTTGAACTAGTCTTACTAATGAAATCTGGATGTTTATGAAATCCTCTCATGCCCACCTACCCCATTCTCCTTGAGATTCCTAAATGAGCATGAGTTATTAGAAGGGAAAGTGGATTTAACTATAGTGGTATTTTATGCCTTCTCCCTGACTGTGCTCAAGAAGATGAAATAAGCCAACATCTTATCATTTCCCTTTAGCCTACCTCTCCAAAGATTGAAAGAAGTTGAACTTGGAGTTGTATTTTTAGAGGCTAGGAACATAAGTAAGACCTATGATGAGACAGAAAAAAGATGACCAGTAGGCTATTCCTAGGGCAAAACCTCAAATTTTAGGAACAAACTTGGTTGCATGATGTTTTAGATACTAGAAATACTTTGGGTTATTTTTTCAATGATATCTACTGCATTCTCCATCCCAACAAGTGGGGGATCACAAGGAAATGTTTCAACATGAAAGTTCTAAACTTAAGCCTCTGGGGAGCAAAACACATTTCATATTTCCTCCTATCTCCAAGATCTTATGTAGAGCTTGGTCTTAGTCAACACTCAAGTATGTGAACAAATAAGAGAAGAAAAAAGGACAAGAAAAGGGGAAAGTCCAGGGGATCAAAGATACGAGAGGCTATATTATAGAGCAATTATCACTTAACTTCCAGTGAGATTTCTTGCATTTTATCAAACTTAAACTATATCTTATGACTTAAACTATATCTATGTTCTTGTTACCCAGATTGGAGTAAGTAGAGATGAGAGAATACCATAAACATCCACCCTTCTTCCTTTATAATGTTTCTACAGTGAGAATAAAATTTATTTTATTAATTTATTCTCCCCCCCATGCTACTATAACTTACCAAATTTCTTTCTTTTGTGTTTGAAATGACAGCAAATATTGTTCTTTGCACACTGGTTAAGTTTATGTAAACTGACTTTCATTGATAGCAATACTTTCTAATTTCTCAATGCAGTATAGCAACTGTTTCTCTAGTTCTTAATCACAGATAACTCTGAAACATGCATTTCCAAGCTTTTGTTGATGGATGATCAACAGAATGGAAACTACAAATTTTTTCTCTATCACTCATCTCAATAGTAGTGTATCACTGAGTGAGTTATTGTGACTCTCTGATTGTAAATTTGCTGCTTTGTTGAAGAGTGGAAAAAAACTATTGGATTGTAAGGGTTAAATTAAAGCAGAACTATTGTTTAAATTAGTGTCTTTCTTGTAAGGTTCTATCACAAAGCAATGATCCCATCTTCTAATTTCTACATTTTTATAAGAGAAAAGGAAATGGTTGAAAGCTTTAACTCTTTGAAAATATTTTAAATTTCTTAAAACTTAGGGCTGGTTTTTAAGGAAGATCTAAGATGTCTGGATACTTAGGTCAGACTCTTGGGTCAGTGAGACACCTGGCTTCAAATTTTTACATAGGGAGGTAACTTTGAAAACAAAGAGGAATACCACCTGCTGACTTCTTTATTGAGAAACCAAGAATTATGTAATTCAAAATCACAAACAATTCACATGTGAAATGAGAAGGCATAGCAAGGACATGTTTAATCAAGTTTATGGGCACTTTGAGGCCTGTAACCACAAAGCAAGCACAGGTGAAGAAATCTTCAGTTATAAGGCTGCTGTATGCCAAGTCAAGCCTTAGGATAAACATGAGTCAATATCATTGTTTTATGCAGTTCTGGCAGGAAAGGCCAGTACAGTAGGAAGCCCAGTGTGAAAATACTTTGATCATTCAACAATTTAGTTTATGGGAAATTATCACAAATCATTAACTGAGTGGCCATATTGTAGAAAGAATTATAGGAAACAATAACATATTGGGGGTTGAGGATATGGTGATATGAATAGTTGGCTTCTTTTCACTAAAAGGAAAAGCAGATGTATAAACATCAAGTGCAGCAAGTTCAATGTGAGGAGTGTTTTCTTTCAAAGGATCTCATTCTGGCACTAAAATGCCTTTCCTTTAGACTGGGAGTCAGGTATACTTCTATATAAAGTAATATAATAAATAATTATATATAGTAAAGATAGTAAATGCTTTTAACTTTGCAGGCCTTACAATCTCTGGCAAAGTTACTCAATTCTATTAGTGTAGTGTAAACAGGTTGTGGGTCCTACTTGCTCTATGAATCACAGTTTTCTGACCCCTACTTTAAAATAATATACTCTATTTTTGTCACCCAGACCCGAAATGACTTATATTACCAACTGACATCACATTTTTCATATGCAAGAAGAGTTTCATTTGTTTTTCAATAGAATGGATTTGTACTGTGTACTTTGAATCTGTTACATAGCCCAGGAAATATTTCTACCATATAAATATCATAGTAAGATTCTATCTATTTTCCTTCTTACATATTTTCCCCTTGGGTGATTTTTCAGGACAGTACAGTAAATGGCCTAGTTCAACTTGTATCTCTAGTTTCAAAGCCGTCTTTCAACAAATTCTCCAAGTACCAATAAACCTTCATTCTTCACACCATAAAGAAACCCATTTTTTAAAAACACTGAATAAACAAAGACAAATGTGTTTAAGATTGTGTCTTTAAGAGTGCCTTCCTACTCATAAATGTTGAGTGAATATTAAAGCAATGAAAATGTGAGCAAGGGAAAGAAGAGAGGGAAGGATGGCAGAAGGAGAGGAAGAAGAGAGAGAAAAGTTATGAGGAACATTGTGTGAGTCAGTGCATTAGTAAGATCAATATTCTTGGTTTTTTGGGGATAGGTCATAGTCAAGAACATTCTGGATGCACATTTTATTTAAAGATTTATTGATGAGGAGAAAATATTTATTTACTCAACACATATTTATTGTTCAGTGTTTCTGTGCCATAATATGGAGGTACAGTGATGAAAATACTGGACAAAATTTCTTCCCTAGAGGGGCTACCTACTGGTGGGGCAGACAGTAAGCAAATCAACCAATGCATAATAAGATACCAAATGACTGACATACAGACTGGCGCTACAATGATTTGTGCTTGCCGGCCATTGCTAAGTCCTCAGCCATGAGATGTTGAAGAAGTAATCAAAGTCTGATAGCCAGTCCCTCTTCCTCAGTTTCCCTCCTGCAAGATGGTCCCAAGGTAAAGCTGGGACCACAGAAGTCATGAAAACCTCAAAATATCCCAGGCACCACAAGCAGCTCTCTATTCCTGCATCAGGCTGAATAGGAGGTTCTTCTTTGGAGCCATCTGAACACTCCCAGTCTGGTGGCTGGCAGGAGTTGTAAAATGTTTGTAGCAACTTCAGGAATGAGAGCCAGTGGGCTGTCCTTGACAACTGGAAGCTCGTGCCGTCTCAGTGCCACATCAGTAATACCACTACAAGTGGGATTGGTGCCCGTGGCAATGACAGTCTTGGGAACATCTGCTTTCTCTCTCTCAAATCCTCATGCTACATGCCTAGAGCTGGGATCCTGAGGGGATAAACAGAAAAGGGATTAGCAGTCAACACCAAGAGAAAAAGTCAAGGATGCTTGTTGCTACCTCAGTCAGACCAGCCGCTGCTTGTCCAGGCAAAACCTGTCTCAGCTGCAAAGTCTGCAAAGAAAACTTACCGCTGTAAGGAGGCCAGTCTCAGGAGGAGACAGGAACAGAGATCATCCCAACCCCCACCACAGGGCAGAAATGGCACGCTTGTCATCCAGAGGAGCCAAGCAAGTGGTGTCAGAGATGCCTCTGAAAATCACCTGTCTAATATATGACCACAAAAGGGGGGCATCAAATACACAGGCCCAAGGGCATAGCTGTTTAAAGTATAGTTACTTCTCTTAAAAGAACTGAATACTTTAAATTCAAATTACTTAAGTTGAAATTAAAAAAGCCATTTAAGTAGATTTAAAAACAAAATAAATACATGATTGTTTCATTAAAGAAATATAGATAAGGAAAATGGATGTGAAGTAAAGTATCTGATCCTGGAAAATGAAGTTGAGGGTGTAAGTTTGGGTATCAGAATGAAGTTTCTCAATGGTAGCATCGCTGGCACTTCATCAGGGGTAATCTTCATCACAGAGCTGTCCCATGTGCTGCAAAATGTTTATCCTTGTCCCAGGACTCTACCCACTAGATGCCAGTATCCAGCATCCCTTAGTTGTGACCAACAACTGTGATTGTCAAATGCCCCCTGGTTACAAAATTGATTGAGAATAACTGAGTCATCCCTAAATTCTGGCTCTCTGCATAACTTAAAAGTTTCTCAAGCTTCCCGAGCCTCAGTTTCCTCATCTATAATATGAAAATAAGAACAGTGTTTTCCCCCCAAGAATTTTACAGATGCTCCCAATCATATGTAGTATGCTTGTATAGTGAAGGTCCCCTTGGCTGTGTCTAATGAAAGCCACTCTGATTACAGGAAACCTGAAGAACCTACCAAGTGTCAGGGATGGAACAGACTGTTAGAGGCAAAGGTGATTGATGCAGGATTCTTGCCCTGAAGGATCTCAAACTATCTGGGAAAGAGCTTAAAAATAGACCAGATCCCACGCTTGGCTTAACATTCCACAGTTGCCCTCTTAAAATTCTAAATAATTTTTAATAAAGAATTTTCACCAATTATGTAGGCGATCCTATACGTAGGAGATACAGCTCCAATGAAAATAAACGTCAAGCTTATTGGACACTTAATGGGAGGTTACCTAGCTCCACTTACCCAGGAAAAGAGGGCTTCTCCAGGTGACGACATTTGAGTAAGGTAAGGTAAGTGTATGATAGCATTCTCAAGAACATTAGGAAGAATTCTGATACGTTCCCTTTAAAAGCGATTTTTAAATGCTAGTGCACAGAACAATACCAATATATGTTGAACTTTTCATGGGTTCATAGCAAGTTGAGTAAAAATAAGATTGACTAAGTAAATGTTCAAGAAACATGTCTTTTAATTGTTATATATTCTAAAAAAGAAAAAAGGAGAGATGTGCAAAGGAGCCAGCACAGTTATGTCCTCTCCACTTTAGGGGAGCAATCACAGGCCCTGCCATTTCCTGGAAATAAACTTATCTTGCCCATATTCTGAACATTATTTTGTTGAGGACTTACCATGTGTTGAGTGACATGCTAAACAGTGTAATATCAACTATCTTATTTATTCTTTTTGACCACCCTATGAACATTGATTATCATTAAACCCATTTTTCAGATGAGGAAACTGATGCTCAGGGAAGTTTAGTAAACTTACCAGAGATCACAGAAATAGCAGGTGATAACTTATCAATTAAACTAGGTCTTCTGATTTCATCACAATATTGCCTTTATCACAATCATTTCTTTATCCCTTGCCACAATCTGTAAGATAAAAGACTATATTATTGTTTCATTATTTTCTAGTGTTAGTGAAAAATAATCAGCAAATATTATGATAGATGTTTTAAGCATGCAGCATGATGACTTGATTTACATTTATTCACATATATTATTCAGTTAACATCTATCTTTTCCTAGCCATAGGAAAAGATACAGTAAATAAAGATATAATAAAAAATGGAAGAGAAAAAATGTTTTATTCTTGTGCTAAGAACTCTTAGATTTATTCCCTTAACAACTTTCCAAAGTATCATACAGCAGTGTTAGCCAGTTATGTTGTATGTTTTCCTGATTATTTAATTAAGAAATATGATATTGAATACAGCAGTTGCCCATTATCTGTGGTTACTGTAAACTGGGTAGCATTTAAAAAACAGTCCATGTTTCACTAGCCAACTTTCAAGTACTCAAAAGCCTCTAGTGACTGCCACAAATAATGAAAGTTTCCACACCTACAGGAAATTCTATTCAGTGAATAGCACTGGCCTACATCTCTGTGGTTTAGTTCAGCACTTTCTGGGCTCGCTGTCAGCCCTAAGCTAGAAAAGTGATAAAATAGGCATCGTGATTTCCTTAAGAAAATTACCCTTGTTTGAGGCTACAAGAGACCAAGCAACCTTCTGGAAGGTAGCTTGCCTCCATCTGCTCTACCACATTCATCATCAGCCGTTACTATATAAGCAGAGAGAAGAAAATGAGATGAATCCAAGTCTGCATTATTTTTTTTTTTGAGACTAGTTCTCACTATTTTTGCCTGTGAAACTGTAGGCTCTCGTTGCCTGGGGTACCACAGACTCAAGCAATCCCCAGCCTCAGCTTCCCAGGTAGCTGGGATTACAGGCACGCACCACCACACCCAGCTATTTTTTGGGAGATAAATGGGGCTACTGGCCCCAGGCAGGACTCGAACCACGATCCCTAACTCTGGCTGGTCCTGTCTGTCTGAAGCTTACGGACAGGAGCCACCACACCTGGCCCAAGTCTGCAATTTTTAAGTCTTTCTAGATGCACTATAGCAGTGGCATTTTGGCTTATGACAAACTAGATTCTCTGAGAAAGTCTGTGTTACCAGAAATAAAACAAAGCAAGTTTGTGCTGGGATAAGCACGTCAATTTTGGCCTGTGGAGATGGTACAGGACAGCTGCTGGGAAGAGCATTCTTCACACCCAACAAATCCCAGCAGATGGAAACCCCACCTCTCTTCCTGTAGATTCTGCCTGATTAGAGCAAACGTTCTTAAAAAACAAATCAGAAGCATTTAACCTTGCCCAAGAAGCAACATGAAATTATTTTCAACCTTCCAGTAATGATAGAAGTTACCATCTCTAAGCTTCAATACTCCCTCTATATGATGAAACCATAATAGTCCCTAAGAAGTGTATCAGATTTCTTGTGAGAATTAAATATGAGATATGAGACTTATGCGAATTGCATCACATATGCCAGAAACATAGGCAGCAGTCTTTGAGTGGTAGTTTTTGGTAACTATAAGCCATCCCTGTGTATCAATACATTTGATTTTGCTAGACCTATAAATGCTTAACTGGTTTGATTTTTCTTTTTATTTGATATAGATCATTGTGGTACTGGGTTTGATGCAAATAAATTAATTGCACCATCTGGTATTTTTATCTATGTACTTTATTTACAGTAATAGACTAGTTGGATGGTAAAATTTTGACTAAAGGGAGGGCAAGAGACAATACAGCGAAACATGGTAAATTGGCTCTAAAAGTTTAGGGAGACTCAGGCAGGAAATCCATTCACTCATCAAACATTTATCAAACAGTTCTCTGTATACCAGAAAAATATAAATAAGTATAGTCCCAAACAAGGAAAGTTTGAAATGTACTATGAGAGAAAGGACAAAACCACACACGCACACACACACGCACACACACACACACACACTACAAAAGAGGTTTAAAGATCCTAAGAAACCTCCAAATAATAAAAACCAAGCTATATTTTGATATGAAGAGTTTCCATGAAGGAGATATGTTTCAAACTAGACTATATAACTATAATAGACAACTGGCCAAAAGGAGAAGAAAGCATTACATGAAACAGAAACAATAGGAACAAAGGTTTGGTCCATGGTCACAGTGTGAATAACCCTCTACCTTGCTTTTTATATGGTAGCAAATCAGAACTCCCGTGTCTACTGCGTTATCTGTGCCAGGTTGGCCACCATGCCTGTGCTATATATCCTCTCTCTACCTGACATACCTACCTCTTCTCTCTCCACCTTCACAGGATCCTGTAATGATTGAGAGCAAGGAGACTTGGAGCCCCACCACCTCAGGACCACCACTCACTATGCAACTAGATCCGTTACCTAAACTCTTGTGCACTGGGCATAGCTCAAAGAATTTTATACAATATATTAACATATGTCCACACAGCAAACTAATACATGATGATTATTATCACTATACAAATGAGAGAACTAAAGCACATAGAGTAAGAGCTGATGTAATTATAATTACTCTTCATTTAGTACTAAATTCAGACATCCATGCTCTGCCAAGCCTCCTTCTAATGATGGGTACCTGTCTCCTGGCTGTCATCACATCCTGGGTAGAGCCTTAACATGGCCGTTACCATATTATTTTGAGATATAAGTTATCTTTTAAAACATCAGCTCTTTGAAGACAAAGATCATTTGTGTCATGGCACTGTCAGCAAATATGCTTGCACCTTGGTTACATATCCAGGGACAGTCCAGAAAATTGTCAAGTATAGAAGGAAGAGAATGGAGAAAAACTTGAATACAGATCCTCAAGAAGAAAGAGAAATAAGAGATAGTGCAAAGAGCTGCTTTAATTTTAAGATGAAATTTAACATTTTCCTTAATAAAACTGAGTCAATAACTCTATACCATTCATCTGAAAAGCTTATTTGAAGTAGCTATGAACAGACACATTCAGTAGGTGAAATCAAATTGAGATGAGCTATTAGGTTTGATTCTTCTTTTGTGATTTTCTGCAGGGAAGAATGAACACATACATCTTGGACACCCCCATGCTTGTTCCCTAGAGACTCCTGGCCCTATCATCTTCAGGAGTTATGAAGGTAACCTGATGGGATCAGGAAAAATGGTCATATTTAATCACAAAATAAAATAATAGTAGGTTTTTAAGAATGTAGTAATAAGTTTTTATTATAACTTGGGAGAGGGGACAGTTGCTTTTATGAGAAAATATCAGAAGAGTACATGTTCAAATTATTGTGAGCCTTACAAAACTTTCTTTGGGTTTTTTTCAATGGTGGCTGGTCACCCAAGTTTCCTTTAAACCATCATCAGAAATAATATGGGAATTATTATCTTTAGTTTTCTAATCTATGGCCAGTCTTACTAAATCTCAAGCACACCTTGAATTTTGTCATGTGTTAAATCTGGGTGAAAAAAAATATCAATCTTCCAAATTAGTCCTGCCAGGTGTTTCTAAAAAATAGTTTCCATATGACAGCAGCTCTTGTCAATATCCTGCTACAAAATGAAACATTTTTTTAAGTTTATACAGCTCTCACTTTGTCTAGGGACTCCAGTTTTCCTGTCTCCAATGATATCATTTTAAACATTTACTTTCTCCAGATGGCTTATGTGTTCTCTATAACTCTGCTTGCGATGCATCTTGGCATATTACTGTGGAAATATTAAATCATTCCACATGTGTATGTGTTTGCCTCTGCAGGTATATTTTGAAATTTACTTGAGAACTATGATTGTGTCTTTTTGTTCTCTTCTACCTCCTTCACCTCTCTGCCTCACTTTTCCCTAGGAATACCTCAGTAGTGGTCCCTGAACTATTCCATTTTCTTGGCTGATGGACTTAAATTAAAAAATAGAAACCATAAATTATTGATTACTATGTGCTATGAATAGAAGGAAGTGTTTTGTGTGTACTTTTTCCTTTGTCCTCACAATATTCTTCTCAGTATCATCCCTACTTATCTGCCACGGATTTGAGCCTCATGAGAGCAATCACTTTCCCAAAGTCAGAACTCTTGAGTGGCTTGCAGACCTGAAGATCTGAACTCCAGAGTCAAGACTACTTTCAATCACACTTGTTTTCCATCCTTCTCACTAGCAACCTCACTGAAGTTATCACTTTGCAGGTTTAGAAAGGGGAGTGTGTTCTATGAGGTCATTAATCTGACATCCCAGACTAAAGAAACTGGATAAGAAGTTTGTAGTAGTGTCTACTGAATCCTTCCTTGGTCTCCAGTTCTCAAAGGTTCTTGTTCCCATTCCCTTTAGACCAATGAATATGCCTCATTCTTGAACCCAGGTAATATGATCTATGCAATTGTCCACTAACTAATCCAACATCTTCCTACTTACTTCAAACCATGTACGGTCCTTGGATAAAGAGACTAAGCATTACCTGGAATGTTAGAAAAGCAGATATGCTAGTTTCCTTGGAATTGCTGGGTTAGAATCTACATTTTGACAATATCTCTGAGTGCTTCATGTGTTCATGAAAGTTTGAGAAGTACTGACATACTGCTACCTACAACTAACCTCTCAGCTGTCACACAAAGGGGCTTAGGTCAGCAGTCTAATTCAAATAGTTCAGAGTTACCACGTCTCACTGGGGGGAGTGTTGATTTTCTCCCACAAACACATAATCACTGACCGTTGGTATTCTAGTCTCCTGTCTCAACATCACTATTGCAAGTAAGTCAAAAATTCTCAGTATCACTATTTCTAGCTAGTCAAAAATTCTGTAGATAGTCATGCATTTAAGAATAGACAATATGACCATCTATAAGGATGACTCTTAAATTCACTGTGGTTTGTCAAGTATGTCCCTAAAATGTTCAGCTTTATGATATCCAGAGTCCCATTGGACATTTTAATATAAATGTGTCCTAACATAACTTTGTAGAAGGAGAGGTAAGTTAGGACAACAGTCCTTTCCAGGATCAACATTAAAATGTGTCTGCACATGCCAAATTGTATTGTTGCCATGGACAATGGAGTACAATTATTTCCCTCTCTAACAGCATAGGAGATGCAGTCTGAAAACAAAAATTGCACCTGCACTGGGTTTGAACACAATGTTATTTTGCAAAATAGGACTGGTAATTATTCTGCAAGAACTTAATGTGTTCTTGTCACAAGGTGAACCCTACTTCTTTTCGAAGAATACATTTTCACTTTTTACAATTTTCTCAAGCTTGTATTCAAGTATTCATCAAGCAGTGAAGCAGGTACAAAATAATTCAAATATAAATAATTGCTCCCAAGGAGGGTATATTCTAGCTGGAGGGATAAGACTGTATACAGGGAAAACCTAGGTAAGACTAGAAATTAGTCTGTACAACTTACTCAAGTGGTGATTATTCAAGAAAATAAAAGAGGACGATTGTGGCCTGGGAAGTTCTCATACCAAAAGAGACTTGAAGACTTGATAGGCAAAAGTGAAGGGAGAGCAGCAGTTATTGAGAAAAATTAACTGAGCAAAAGGATAAAAACCTTTGAGCATTATTCCCAGTCTATTACATGTCTAACTGGAGCAACATATTAATACCTCCAGGGCTACCCTATGTTTCTTCAGCAGAAACTGTAGATTAAAAGATAGATTTAGTCAACACATATCTTTAAAGTTTAAATAATAAGTTATAATTACATATATTGTAATTAGCTATAATTGTGTATAGACTATATGCAATGTAATTAAATAATTTTAATATGTTGATTAATATTATAATTCATAATTAATTATGCTAGATAATATTCTAGCAATATGATTAATTTATGATATATTGATTTATGTTATGTAATTATGACTATAATTATGGAATAATTAATATTATATGTAATTAAAGCTACAATTATGTAATATTCTGTTAGATATTGTAGAATTACATGTTTATAATTATGCAATATAGTCGTATGTATAATAATTTAGCCCCCTCTGTGCTGTGGCTGTTTTATATTTAATACAAGACTTACATACAAATATTTTGATCGCCATTTTGTTGATAGGGAGACACATAGTTTACGAATTTGAGCAAAGTTACATAATAAACATAAAATTTTGTACATGAACCCAAAATTTGAATGCCACGCCAACATTTTAAGACTATGCCATAATCTCCAGATATTTGACATTCTATAGAATGTTGAATATTGTTACTATCACAGTACAACATTAGGCCATTAGGACAGGAAAAAGTACTTGTGCAATTTCTGTTCCACATGGTAAGAGAAGGCATGCTATATGTAACAAACTGTTAGAGTAAGATCATCTGGTAATGACCTCTTTCTTAAATCCTAAAACTAAAAAAGACATTAGGATGAGGTAATTTGCTAAGACTTCTTAGAGTTGATAATCTTGAGGAAACTATTATTCTAGACAAAACTAATATTAGATAATTTACATGATTATGTAACTGTACAAGATCTAACTATCACTTCTCAAGATGGCTAAAAATAAAAATATGCACTATACCTATTGAAAAAGACTTGGGTCACTTGAGAAATAACAGACATTGAGGGTTTTTTGTTTGTTTTTTTAACAGATTTCCTGTGTGTTTGAATTATTGAAGTTCATTTACCAAAATATCAAAAGACTAGATAGAATCACACCCTCAAACCTGGAATGGGAAGTTGACCTACCACAATGGCCACAGACTTGGTTGTTGATACAATGCTGAGGCGGTGTAACACTCAGTGTGGCCTCAGTAGCAGCACTTGCACCAAGTGGGAACTTATCAGAAGGCAGAGTCTCAGGGCCCACACCAGACTGGCAGAATTCCCACGGGCCAAAACCAGGAATCTAGTCTTAACAGGCTTTCCAGGTTTGAGAAGCGCTGTGCTGGGCCCACCTTTCTCAGTTCCAGAAAAGATAAAATGGAGAAAGAGCACCCTCTTCACTATTATTGTGGAGATAAAAGATCTCATAAAGGGTATCAGGTGTTTAATGCACTTTCTAAATAAGAATGTTCCATATTATCATCTTCTGTTCTTCTGTACCATTTTTTTTTTTTTTGGTTTGGTTAAGAAAAGCAAGAAACCAGAACCCGCAAAAGCTGTCAGCTCAGGTTTGAGCAGAAATCGGTTCTTACAGGTAGTGATGAAGACTTGTCTGATATCCACCATGTGTTTCCAGGAAAACCTTAATTGTATAAACAGCTCTCTGCAATGGTCTTTCTTGGGCTCCTACTTGAAAACCAAGGGGTCTGTGCTGAATGTTTTATGAGTCATCCAGAGGCTCTCTTGAACAACCCTGATGGATGTGTGTGTCAGATTATAAAACACCCCCGACTGGAGCAGTTAAACTGGATGGTTTAGAAAACTACCTCCAGGTTTCACATTTGGAAACACAAACACTTGTAAAGTGAAATGCTTCTTCCCAGGGAGATGTGCCACTACTTTAGTTCCCTCAAAAGTGCCCAGATAAATCAGGGGCTGACAGAGCTGCAGTCAGGCCTGGCCTGAACCAGGAGGGCTATTTCCAAGTACATTGCATTCAAACTTCTCTGTGGTTTTTGTTTAGTATTTATATAAGAATTTGGGCATCTGTCTTGCTGATAGACTTCTCACTTTTCACTTGCTCTTTCCCTTTCAGTCAAAGGTCAGCAAACATTTTTGTAAAGAGCTAAAGTGTAAATATTTCAGGCTTTACAGGCCATGGAGTCTGTGTTGCAAGCACTCAACTCTGCCATTGTAACTCAAAAGCAGCCATAGGCAATAAAGAAACAAGCAAGTGTGACTGTGTCCCAAGAAGACTTGATTTTTCAAAACCAGATTTGGCCCGCAAGCTATAGTTTGCTGACCTCTGACTTAGAATCCCAAAATATCTCATAAAAAGGGCCCAGGTGACAGGGCAGAAGATCATTCAGTGTCCAAGTTTAAAGGTCAGATTCCCAAGTAGTTCCTGGCCTGAGTTGAGCCATACCTTGATAATGGAAGGTAAAACACATTGACTGTCCCTCCAGACCAACTGGACCAATGCCTACTCTAAAACTGGTTTTGTTCCAACCTAGTGAAAAAACACCACCTGTCAGTTTAAAAGTATTTAAAGAAGGGTTGCCCCATAGTATGGGGCTAAGCAAAGCAAGTTCCAAATCTGGAACGTGGAAATCTACCTTTAAGTAATGAGATCAAAATGAAGATGCAACTCAGGTACCAGTGAAATAGGTACGCAGGACTCAAATGTCAGCCATAAAAGCAGCAAATGTGTGCAGGGTCCTACTTTCCTGGAATGGATCAGGTTATACAACTCCTGGTGATTTGAAGCGACTACACTGGACCCTCTGCAATGAAGTAAACCAGAGGGCATGAATGTAGATTATTCTCTGTGCTTGTCCTAGGAATTCTAAGGCAATGATAAGGATCTCCAATGAGGCCACAGCAAAAGAAACCAGTTGGTAAACGTTCTGACCTACACTCTCATTTGTAGGGCTTTTGAAATGTCACATGTGCTCTGAGAAAGCTTTGTGAGATTTATTCATTCCAAAGTTGGAATTTGCTTGGTTCCACAGTAGCCTTTTGTAACAGATGACACTGGTTATTTTTCCAAGAGCCATTTTAATTGCCCCTTTTTGTCCTTGAAGATGAGGTCCTAATTTTGTTAGCATATCCACATGTTACAGATAAATTTTACTGAGTTTGATTCAACCATGATCATATCATTATCCCTATCAGTGATTGGTTTATAGATAGGCATATAACCTAGGTCTGCCCAGTGAAAAATGAGTAAAATCTTCCAGAAAACTTCTGGAAAAGACTTCCTTAAAATGAGGCACAAGGGAAAATATGTCCTTCTGTGGATATAGAGCTTGAAATTATGGTAACCATCTTGCAGCATGGGTGAAACTATGTTATCCATAAGAAAGCAGCTGTCTTCTTTTGAGATTTCTTTTTATTAAAAGAATAAATGTTCTCTGTTATGTAAACTAAGGTTTTCTGTTGCTTGTATTGCTTGTAATCAAAAGTATTACAAACGATACACTTTCCTGTTTCGTCTCCCTAGAGCCAGTTCAGGTCTCTGTTCCCATCAGTTCTCAAGTTCTCTGCTTTCACTGGTGCCCTCCTCTTCAAATCACCAGTGGACAAAGGAATTGTGTTTGTTTGTTTGTTTGTTTGTTTGTTTGTTTGTGCTTAAGGTTGTGGTCTTACCTGTTAGAATTTTACCAAGGAGTCACCAATCAGTAAAGAAATAGAAAGAGCTGTTCACAAAGTAAAAAATGTTTTTAAGTGTTGTTTCTGTTATTAGGAGTATTAGTAATAAAAAATGTTATACTTTTTCCCATTTATTCCATAAAATTATTCTTACCTTACATATACTGCAGGTTAGTGCATGCAGTCAAATACACAATTACATACAATGCAGTATTTGACCAGAGGAGAAAGTGGAACCTTAGAAGTCCAGGGGGAGATTCTGTTGTTTTTACCCAAAGCATATCCATACCATTTTCTCCATGCTTGCAGAGCTTTATCCTCAATAAAGCTCACTTTCCAAGCTCCATTGCAGGTAGGGAATGTACACATAAGTCTCTTTTGGTCAAAGAGATATAAGGAAAATCTATTAAAAATTTCTGGGAAGGGTTTTCTTTTAGAGTAATATCGTTTTAGAGAGGTATCTTCTTCCGTTCTTGATCTTCGTTAAAAGACAAGAGCCCTCATGAGAGGGCATGATTTGGACCTGCAGCAGTCATTTTGTCATCATGAGGCAAAGTGCAGAGAATTCAAATCCAAGTCTTGATATTGTTATATCATGGAACTAAATCTAGTCTGAATCTCTAAATATGTCTTTTATTTGCTTTTGTTTTATCATTGTTTTAAAATACTATCTAAATTTAAGGAGTGTATTTTCAAACCTCAGTATGTGTTTGTACCACACCACACCTACTACCAAATTTCTGCTACTACTTACCACTACTAAATTAACCCCCTCTACCCTTTCTCCCACCTCTCTTCCTCTTCCTCTCTGGTAGCCAACATATGTTTCTCAGTCTAAGCTATTTTTATTGTTTTTTTCCAGTTTGCATGCTTTATTTACATTCCATGTGTGAATGAAATCATTTTTCTCTTGTAGACCTATGTCACTTAGAATAATTACATCAAATTTCAACTATGTTGCCACAAGAAGCAAACAATCGTCTTTTTAATAGCTGAATACTATTTCATTTAGTATATATATCATGCTTCTTTGTGCAGTCATCCATCAATGGACATTTAGATTATTGCTTTGTCTTGGCTATTGTGAAATTGTTGCAGTGAACATTGTGGTGCATGCACCTTTCTGATTTAGTGCTTTAATATTCTTGGATAAATACCTAGGAGTTGAATTGCAGGATCTTGCTGGATCTTGTGGTATTTCTATTCTTATATTTTCAGAAATCTCCACAATATTTTCAGGGAGATGTCACCAGTTTATTATCTCAACAACAGTGTATGAGAGTTCCTTTTTCTCTACACCCTCACTAACATATGAAAAAATGTTCACTATCACCTATTATTAGGGAAATACAAATCAAAATCACAGTGAGATATCATCTTACACCCATGAGGATGATATATATCAGATTTCTAATGATGTAGTAATACAACTGTATTTATTACTTATAGACAATACTATTATTATCTATGTATATTGTAAATATATTGAATAGTATATTGTCTATACTATTATTCAGTATCTATTACATATAGACAATAGAATGCAAAGTGATACAAAGGGTAATTAACCTGAATGAGAAAATTAATGAAGACTTCCTGGAGGAGATGACTCATCAGCTAAGACTTGAAAGATACATAAACATGTTTAACAGAAGAAGTAATAGCGGAAGTTGCCAAAACATGGAGGTGAGAAGATGGCAAATTTAGCAACTTAAAATAAGTGCTATAACAGGAACAAATAATGTTTATAGAATGGGAATAGATGAGGTCAAATATGTATGGGGCATGGGATAGAAGAGGTCAAACCATACATGACCTGATAGTTGTGTTAAGAAACCTGACCTTTTTTTTTTTTTTTAGTAGTGCTATTAAAGTCTCTGTCATTCAAAGTTAATTACTTCTTTTATACATCCAGAGCACACTAGTCATGGTTTGTTGTCTTTTGGTCTTCTTAGGGGCTATAGTTTGTTATTCAAACTATTCAACCAATTCCTCTAGTAAACCATGTTATATCTCATTTATATCAACCCCTTCTAATCTTAAAGTTAATGGAATCAAATTGTTTGGCCCATTACAATTTATAGAATATGAACATGTTTTAATATTTCTTGGCTCTTCCAGTATCCCCATGAGACTTCAAGGGGTCATGAGCAGAATTCAAGAGCCACACAGCTAATTAGAGCAGAAACACAAAGGTATAACCAGACTAGCTCTTTTGGTTCAAAAGAGCTATCATATAATATTGCTCACACAGTACTTATCCAATAATTAAGAGTTTATACATTTATTCATTTGCAGCAAGATGAAAAATTTTTCATTTAGTCATTGAAATAGCTTCTATTTGTTATAGTAGTGACACCCACTCACACTATTTTTGCTTGCATAGAATTTAGAGTGGCCTTTTGGAGTTAACAGATACAACGTAAGTAGGGCCTCTTGGTTGTGGTTTGAGAAAGGCTAGCTTCCCTCATGTCTACAAAGATCATAGGATATTTATGAATTAGAAGACAAACTCATATAGGATAAATTTAGGGTAACTATCTGCTGGAATAGATTAATCTGAACATCTCTATAGTTCAATTTTATTTCTCACTGACATAAGGATTAATTTATTGGGTAATCATACCAAAGAACCGGGCTCTTCTGTCTTGTGCATTCTTGTTCCCTTGTGACCCTGACAGATAACCTGTGTATAAAAGACAGACAGGGAAAATGAAAGGAGGGTTTTATGATGGTTTCACTCATTCCCACATAATACTGGAGGCCGGGCACGGTGGCTCATGCCTGTAAGTTTCAGCTTATGAAGCGACTGGGGCTAGGGATCGCAGTTCGAGTCCCGCCTGGGGCTCCTAGCGAGACCTAGTTCCAAAAACTAGCTGGGCGTGGTGGCGCGTGCCTGTAATCCAGCTACCTGGGTAGCTGAGGCTGGGGATTGCTTGAGTCTGTGGTACTCCGGACAAGGAGAGCCTGTGGTTCCACGGGCAAAAATAGCAAGACCTAGTCTCAAAAAAAAAAAAAATAAATAAAATCAAATAAAATCAAATACTGGGCAGGAATCAGGCATATGTCCACCCTTACCTGCACAGGATGATGGGAAATGGAGTCCACCTGTGTGCCCGGATAGTTTGGTAGGTAAATGACTTGGGGACCAAGGAGAATCTTAAGAGAAAGTTCTGATACCCTTTACCCTTTGAGATTCTGCCTTACCCAATATTTCTGATGAGTGAAGATAGATCAGAGGATGCTATGGAGCCCTGAGGAAAATGTATCATAGGGTTGAGACAGACTTACTGACTGACTCACCTCAAAAACAGAATCATGTTTTTCATGAGGAAAGATTAGTTCCAAATATGATATGTGGCTAAAGTTAGAAATCCCTGCTTATCCAAGTAGGAAAATGCCCATGTATTAAAAAGTTATGTGCTAACATATTATTGGTGATTTACCTCAGTATAAAATCTTACTGCAACCACAAAATGACTCATTTTTCAACAAAGTTAATTGAACACCTACCATTTCCCAGTGCATTCTAGTTGCTGGGACACAGTTATCACTATTTTCATCAAGCTTAGTGTCCAGAGAAAGAGAATAAATATGATTTCAAGTAGTCATCATTGGCATAAAGAAAATAAGAATTTGGTTGCAAGCTTAGAGGCTAGGAAGCAACCAGTAGTGATGGAGCTGATGCTACTTTAGCTGATGCTACTTTAGATTGAAGTAAATTGGATTAGAAATCTAAGAGAGAGAAAGTTTCCCTTCCCCATTTCTTAAACACAGTGGGACCGCTGCATGGGCAACAATGGTGGGCACCTTGGAACCAAAAATTAATTTTCTCCAAGACTCAAGACCATACTAGGTGGCAATGATTACAAAGAGAATAACAAAAATGAGCTTCATGGGAAGACTACTGATATTTTCCAGATTTTTCCTCAAAAACTTTATATTATAGATAAGAGACAGCAATCAGGAATGACCCAACAAACAAATGAACTAAATAAAACAAAGATAAGCTCTTAAACTATAAGCCTAAATTAGTGGCTACCAAAAGGGAAAGGAAGGGATGGTTCATGCCAATAAAAGGGGTCAATTGTAGGGCAAAGGATAGATTGAACTTTTAGCAATGAACTTAAAGCAGTATATACAGATACTGACTTAGAATGAAGTATATCTGAATCATATAATGCATCTGTTATAATGCAATATTGCTTCAATAAAATAAAAATCCTATGAGCATTTATGCCAATGAATATCCCTAAGATTTTCAGACTTTCCTCAGGAGTTAGGAGTCTTTAGTACTTAAATGAAGGAGAGGGCATCAGAATTGCAAGATTAGCAAGAAAAATGATCTCATGGGTGAACAAGGCACACCTATTCCACCTTCATTCCACAAGTATTTGTCAAACACCTTCTCTGCATCAGTTACTGTGTGAAGATTTGAAGGTAAAGTGAACAAATGTGACATAACCTCTGACTTGACAGTTTTTAGCCTCAGGGAAGAGGAAAGAGCTTGACAGAAAACCCAAAGTGATTCATGCACACATTTCTGTGCTCCCACTGTGTACCAAATACTTTGCCTGATTCCATTAAGTAGGATATAGGTGTGAAGATGTTTTTCTGCTCACATGTCTCCTCCCCAGTACATTTTTCTTCGCTGCTATACTCCTCCCTGAAGGGGCATTTACTTTCTGTTCTAGTCAGGATTCTGCAGGTGCTTCCCTCATTAGGGAATTCAGCCTTGTTCTGTCAAGTGATCAGCAGCTGTGGGGGTCCCCAGGGCAGTATCCCTACCTTATCCTGGGACCCAGCCCCGACATGTGTGTTCTGATCCTGACCCACCCAGGTCACTCTGCAGCTGCCAAAACCCACTGGTCTCATTGTGTGTTGTTCCTCCAAAGTTAACCTTGTCAGTACACAGATGCTGTCAGAGGCTGTGTCTGAAGACCAAGCCAAAACAACTAGTCCAGAAGGAACATTCGGTCAATCTGGTTTGTCAGAAAGCCAAAAAAATAAGACATGTGTTTGATTGAATTCATGTGAGAGTTGGTTTGTTTTATTTTTAGCTGAATTTGGTCTTGTTAGTTCATGTATCTAGGCACAGTTCTCGTCTCCTAGGGTTACAAGAGCTCACATAGTCAACAACTGCTACAACAAAAATATATCCATCCCCCCCCAAGATTTCCATTTTATCTCCATAATTACCCTGAAAAGTACTTGAAGGCAAAAACTTGGTTGTCTTCTACATTACACAGGCTAAGTGTTTAATATTTGCTTCAGTCAGGGTCTTGCCAGGAAAGAGATGGTACCTACTCAAACATAATCACTGGAGAATAGTCCATCAAAAGAGCACTTTGCAAAGGTGGGCACAGCTGAAACATTGAGGGATAATGCAGATGCTATCAGGAAAACCTTCCTCAAACCTGAAAAGATAAGAAGTGGTGTGGAACCCAGAGATGGGATTGGGATGGAGGGGTATTTGTCCCAGAAATCTGGGGCAATAAAACCCCAACCTCAATCGCTCCCCCTTAGATCATCTTTCTGGAGTCCTAGTTTACTAAACTCACCTGGAAGCCTGAAGGTATAGAACTCATGTAATTTATAACTGTAGCTATAACTCTTATCTGCCAGCCTCTCAGAGCATGGAATAATCTAGAAGGGTGAAAAAATAGAGTGGGAGGAACATACAGAGTTATTCAGCTAAGAACTGTGTTAAGTAAGAGAGCCTGCTTCTATGCCTGAATTGGCATCTTATTTTTCATATCAAATAAAAATCACAGACCGTAGGACTTGGTGACTTTGGAAATACCACACCCTCGGAGATGCTCAGGCAATGCCTCCCAGTCTCCCATTGTGTGCCTTTTGACAAGGAGAGCACAGTACTTCAAGGCATTTGATGGCACTTCTAGTGAGCTGCCTTAACAGCCCAGAACCCTAAGCTTCTAACTTTGTCCTGTGAGATCAGTAGACCAGGCCTAAGCCCCCAACTCCGGTTCATAAGGAGGAGAAATACTTGAGCCTTAAAATTTTGTGTATGGGTCACCACTTTCTAAAAAAAGGTGGGATGAAGAGAAGACAGGCTAGATCCTGTCTCGAAAGACAGTTCAAGGCAAGAGAACTCAAGCTGGAAAGTGAGGGGAAATCACTCCTCTCCTTGTGTCCCACCACAAAATACTGTGAAAATTCAGAGCATCCTAAAAATGAAGGCGTGACTATGGAATCCCTGAGAACCAGCACTCGCACAATTTAAACACATTTAATTCTTTTTCAAAGCCATTCGCTCCCCTTGACAAAACAGAAGAAACCAAGAGCAACACAGTCAATGTAATTAATGAAAACCCAACAACTAAAAAGCACCCTTTGCGAGCCTGCTGCTAGCAGTTATATTTCATCTATTTAAAAATCCCAGTCTGCAGAAAGCACTCTGGGTGGAAAACCCTGGGTCGTTTGCAGGACTTAGACAGTAGTTTATTTGTTAGGCCAGTAACACACGAGAAAAGGAGGAGAGATTTGTTTTCTGTAGCAGTGGGCGGATCAGGCCAGCTGGCAGCCTGCCTGAAACAAATAACCAAGAAACAACTAGATCTGTGTGAAACTTGGTGAGAAAGTTTAGAGTTTGCGGGGCAGGGCAGAGGGGCTCTGGTGGAAGATAAAATGGGCATGCAGGGAGGACAAAGAGGGTGTTCCAGTTCTCTTGTTGGTAAATTCACCACGTAGAGACATAGATAGATTGGTTCCCCATTCCCAGATGCTGCCTGTTCTCAGCTGTCACCACATCAGCATTCCATGTACAACCCTGTATTTTGCTCTATTTCTTTTTCATCACTTTTGAGAGTTGAAATTAAATTTGGTTGTTCTATTTCCTATATTTCCATTTAGCAGCTTCAAGTCTAGAAATATCAAGTTAGGAAAATAAAGGTGATACTCAACTGTTTACTGTGTAAACTCAAATGCCACAGCCTTGAGAGAGGCTGTTTTGGTAGTCCGATAATTTTTTTACCATACAAAGATTTCCAAGTTTCAGAAAAATCACTTTGTTCTGTAAGTCAGTTTGATGAGAGTTTTCATAAATACACCAAATTGTGTCATCCCTATAGTTAAGCTACAGAGCAGTTACCTCAAAATATTCTGTTGCCAAATTTTTGTTAATCAAAAATTTGATTAACAATTTAACTTTCCACATAGTCCTATGCCCTGGTTTCTCTGTCCCTATAGTACTGTCTCTTCTAAAATGTCATATATATGAAATCGTACAATGTATGTCCTTTTGAATTTATGCTAATCACATTTTACAAATAATAACAAGTTCAGAGTTCAGTAACTTGACCAGCGTCACACAACTTTAAAAAAAAAAGGCAAAAATTGAAGTACAAGCCCAATGATTACAAATCTTACTGATTTTCTCCAGTACTAGAACCTTCCCTGGTCTGTGTCCCCACCACTGTCAACAAAGGATTGCAGGGTTGGGGGCGGGGGGACAAGGGCAAAGAAATCACAGGAGTAGAAGGACTTTACCAAGGACACATGCAAGGTACACATTGTTTATTGTTTCTACCAGTTTTTGTCCCTGTCCGTATTTTGCAAGAGGTCCCTGGGCTCTCTACATCATTCTACTGAACCAGGTTGCATACCTTTGAATCTGGCCCTAATCAATCTATTTAAAGAAATGCACATGGACACACTCCTTCTATTCATGCAAGAAGCATCACAAAAGGTTAAAGGACCTGTCTTAATTGGAAAAAAGAATCACTGCTTTCTACATAAGAAGTGAAGCCACAAATTTATTTAAAGGGATTTGGGTTGTGCAGGGGTGTTTTGGTCATCTCAAGGGATTTTTCTATTCTCAGTACATGAAAGTAACTGCTATGAAATAAAATTTGACTTGACTATTATGTCACAAGAAGTAAACATCATCTGCTGGCCTGATGGCTTGGAAGCCTCTCTCTAAACGGCTTCTGCCAAAAACTTTGAAATGTTTGCTTTCAATCTGGATTCAACCATCAGAATATTTAGAAAAGCACATGCCACAGCCCCACAAAGCAGATCTCTCTCTCGGTGAAGATAAACCTGCAAAACTGTGGTTTTCTTGAAGTCACACATACATGGTTTTGGTTCCTTCCTCTACTCTTCTCCCCCATAAATACTGTTGAAAGCAGATACTTACTCTTCTTTGTTACCACATAAATGGTACATCTTTAGGAACAGACCCAACAAAGGCTCATGAGCTCCCTCTGAATTTTTATTCTGGTTCACGGCTGTCCTGTTAAGGTATAATGCAAGCTACAAATGCAACTTTAAATCCTTTACCTCACATACTTTAAAAACTAAAGAAAAAAATTGACATACATTTGATTAATATACTCTAAATAAATGCACAATGCACAATTATCAATGAGATTGTTTCATTCTTTTCTCACATCAAATCTTCTGAATCTAGTATATAGAGTCACAGCACATTTCAACAATAACCACCCATGTTGGTGCTATGTGTCATATGATTAGCATTGCTATATTAGTATACTTCTAGTGGAAGAGGTAAATACAAATCCTTAGTGAACTTCTTAAATGCAGCATGATCTGAGGCAATTTATTTAAATAATCTAGTCCTTGGCTTACATGTTTAAGAAAATTACAACTATAACTATTCACAGAATGAGTATGAAAATAAAGTGAGACAATTCAAGTGCCTGACATGTGCTAAATAATCAATAAATGAGTTTTTACTAGTCATAATTATTACTTTTACTGTCATCATTATTACTGTCTCTACTGAGAAAATTAAACCTTACTGATTTGCTCTTGGATTTTTCTTTTTTTTAATTTATTTCACATATATATACACACACACATACTTTTTTTACATCATCTACCTTGAGGTTTCCTCATCACCTTATCACCTGTAAACCACTTAATCTCTTGTGCCTATCTCTTCCCTGATTTTACACACTCCCCTTCTCTTATTCTATACTTCAGTTCTGCTGACAGTTTTAAATTTTTCTTATTTGTTTGTTTATTTTATTTCCCACATATAAGTGAGACCATCCAGTATTTGGATGGATTTCTAATGGAAATGGATTGAATTTCTAATGGAAATGGAAACTGGAGTCAGATTCACTACTTCCAAGATCAGAGGGAATTAGGATAAAGGTACACAAAGGAAGCAACTGTATTTTTTAACCCTTAAGAGTTAAAATTAAAAAATAAGTTTTTTCTCTTTGTTTGTTTGTCTTTGATAGTCAGATTAGTCTATAATGTAGATATTGTTTTGAATTGCGAGGCACAGAAAAGTTAAATAAGGAGCTGGACCTAACCAGTGTTAATAGGAGAGTTGGTAATTAACTACAAACCTTTCCTCTACAAATCTGTTCTTGCTATAACACTATCCCAACCTTCAGAACCCATGTTCTGTGCCTGATTGCCAGATCTGCAGCTCACTGTGCATGCTGGGCAAGTTGCCTGATATTCATGAGTCTGCTTTCCACAACTGTTAAGTGGCTATAATATCTGCTGCATGGGGAGTCAAGAGGGTTAAATGTGGAGGGTTGATAGAGTAGCAGTGTTGTGCAAATTGTGAAATAGTCCACACTGTTGGTTTCCTAAACCATAACTCGTTATTCTCAGGTTGGATGTGGAGTTGGGATGATGAGCTTTAGATAGAAGCTATCAGAACCCTGTAGTTTTAAAATTACTGTTTCTTAGATGAGAGGAATCGCTGAGGGTTGGAGCGAACACTGGCTTTGTGTTTTTAATGCATGTTGATTGCCTTCAATGCGTCCATCTGGCTTCACATGCTTTCCTTTTGCTGTGAAGCATTTCTCATCCCAGAAGGTCCCATAAAGAATTTTCATCTTGAAGCCATCACTGCCATGCATGCAGCAAGAAGACAGACAGTGTGCTTTGCTCTTCAGTGAAAACATAATGGGAAAAAATGACTTCACATGAAGAGAAGTGTGGCTCAGGGTCTCAGCAAGACACACATGGCTCCTTTCCATGGCGCAGTAGAGGAGAATTTAAAAATGTGCAGATTTGTTTATGAAAGTTAGTGTTGGGTTAAGGAAAACAAATCAGAGGTGGTGCAGAACCTGATGCTTAGCCACAGAGGGGCTGTATCAGTCCAAATAAAAAGGATAAAGAGATGGATCCAGAATATCACTGTACTCAAGACCATTTAAAAGGAGTTGAGGTCCACAGCAGAATGGCACAGCAGAAGTGTAGAGGATGGAACATAGGAGGAAACAAGAAGGGAAATAAACACTAGAGAAACTGGGTACTAAGGAGGGAGACAGCTACCAAGGACTATAGTTGATCAAAGTGCCAAATGCAGGACCCACACACACAATTGAAAGAGACCTCAGGTTCCACAAAGGGCCAGCTGCCTCACCCAGTTAGTGTCCACCAGGCAACCAGAGTGTTGATCACTGGTCACCAGGGGTACTGGACAGCACCTATGGTCACCACCAGTCAAAAGAATTGCTGGATAATAGTGACCAGTAGTGATGAACAGTACTCAAAGTTTGCAGTCAGCTCCTCCAGCTCCCTCCAACCCTGGCTTATATCCTCTCTGAGGGTGCCCCAACCAGAAGTCTGATTGGATCATTTTTTCACTTCGATGACTAATTGGATCATTTCACCATCAGTCAGTTCATTACTTGCACCTGACTGGTGCATTTTTCGATCCAGGAAGTTCATATAAATAATTACATAGAGCCAGCCTGACATGCCACAATAGCAAGTTGCTAGGCTCAGAGGAGCAATGACATGAGGCCAGCCTGCAGTGGCACAATATCGAGTGAGACCACCACAATTCCTGTTCACTATCACTAGGACCTCAATCTCAGATCTCTTGGAAAGACCCCTGGTTGACTGCCTTCAACAGAAAGTCAGAAGGCAGACAAGAAAGCTATTGAGGAAGGCCATGAAGATCAGCCTTCTTGGAACACAGTTTAGTAAAGAAGCAGCATGATTCTATTTGGAGGAGCAAATGGAAAATATCCAATATGAAAATAACGTTTTGTTTGGGTCATGGAACCTTTCCTAATGATGGGTTATCTAGTTCCCAAGCTGGAGAGGTGTTTTAGAAGAGAAAGTAACCCACCTGTTGGACTTGAGTTTCAAGTTCTATACTTAATAAACTGTAACTTACTCACTGGTTTACAAAGTCCTTTTCCTTTACAAAAATGATGCTTTCCAAACTGCAAATTATACAGCTCTGTGAAAGTATGTTCAACTTACTGGTTATGACACTAGTACAAGAGCGCTAACATATACTAAGCCTTCCAATAAACCCAGCTCAGTACTAGGCAGTTAGCATAAGTTAACCCTCAGTCTGTCACCTGGGAAATTCTATCACCTAATAAAAAAGAGGGGAAATTAAAGTTGAATTTTGCCACTTTTAGTGAACCGTAAATATTATAATATAATACATTATGCATTATAATGGAAACAGGTCAGGCTTTGGTTAGGTTGGGAAATGGTTAACACTCGTGAAAGAAGTGATTTACATCAAAGAAATGAATTTGATATGATAGCAATCTGATGGAAGTGGGCATAATATTTTAAAGTAAAAAGTATGTATTTATATATCTATAAAAGATTATATTGCATGTAACTGAAGTGTTGGTGAAATTATTTTGGTCCCATATCTAATTTTTTTTTGAGCCTGTCTGACTTTACTTCAAGCCCTTAAGGTAAGAAGGAAGTTAAATAAAAATAAAGGAGACACCCACACAGAAGCAGTTCTATCTTGCTTTATAACTGAATCCTTTCCCCTAAACATGATAACACTGAAACCACAATAGCCCATGGATTTAGTAATCATAATGGGCAAAGGCGGAGAAGGAAAAAGAAAAAACAGAGAGGCTTATCTGTCATAACTCTAGCCAAGGTATATACCACTGTTCATTTTTCAACTGACTGTGGATGCAGAACATTTTTGGCTTCAATGATAAGAGAAGCTAGGATTTGACCGCTAGTTTTAAAATGGGAAGCATCTCTTGTTCAAAATGAACAGATTTACGTGTGAATACATACACAAAAGACAAATCAATTCTCAGCCACCTTACATCTTACAAAGATTTCTTCTGATAATGTCTCAATAAATCTCTATGTTTGGTTTTTCTTTTCCTTTTGACACATTTGGGATTTTACTAAAATTATGGCTTCTTTTATGTCCCTATGTTAGAGATACTTATAATCTAAAAATAAATAGCTTTTATTCAGGGACATATATTTAAGATGCCTATATATATTTTTAAGATACTTTTAAACAATAATAGTTAACCCATCTTAGAAGATGATGACTCAGTAAATATGAGTTGGGTGGACTTAGGGAATTTTTATATATTTGTGGATTCTTTTTATATATTTGTGGATCCACATAACCAGTTGTGAATCAGTGCATTTTGATGGAAAGAGAAAACAGCAATGGGTTCTAACAAACATCCTAATTTGACACTGGTTTTCATGTAAAAATAATTCCTTATTCTTGTGAAATCCATAATACATAAAATTTACATTTTAACCCCTTTAAGTGTAAATTCAGTGATCTAAAGATGTTAACAATACCAAGTAAACATTGACTTCATTTTCTAATTTTTATCACACCAAAAAAAAAAAAAGAAAAGAAAACTCTACAACCATTTCTCCCACATGTACCCTAGCCCCTAGAGAAAAATTATAATTTTAAACATCATGGTGATGTTGACTAGAAAATAGTTCTTCTGTGGATATGACAATATTTACTTAATTATAAGTTAACTTTGAACAATTATGATGTTTCCAGATTTTTTTCCTAAATGCAGTAAATATTTGTTTGTGGGAATGTATGTGTGACTCTATTTGGTTCTACTTTACATCTTCTATTTCTCCACTGAATATCAAGTGTGTTTGGAATAGCCTGTTGAAATACTTATATAATAGCTTCTGCAAAGTCTTTTTGACTTTATCCATACATAATAGCCACATATACAGTTTCTATATATAAAATATAAATACATAATATATTATATATGTTACGATAGCCTTAAAATAAACTTTTAAAAGTGAATTTACTGGATCAAATGTGTAATACTTAGAGATTCAAATTTCTTGACAAAATAGACTAACGAATCACAATTTTATTATTAAAAAAGACGTTTACCACATTCTCTCTAAATCTCTACTAAGTCACATTTAGAATAAGTATGATAATATGTAGTAGTACTAGTTTCCATCAAAAAACTTATTATGAAGATATTTTTTCTAACATTTATTAACCATTTTTAAGTTGTTAAAAGATGTCTCTATTTCTCTGCTTGAATCTTCTGTTTATTTTATTCACTTATATCATTTATCATTGATAAATTGAATTTATCTTCACCAGTATGTTTTTGACAAACATGACTGTTTGTTGCTGAATTATTGTGCTTATTTTCAAAACGAAGTATGAAGTGATTATATAATAAAATATTTGATATCTTTTTATTTTAACTTCTTCCACAAAATTTAATAACCACTTACATTTTAGATATTTTTAACGTGTAAGCTTCTTTTTTTTAATCTCGTAATGTTTATTTTTTTAATTAATTTATTTTTTTGTCTTTTTTATATATATATATAAATTTCACAACATTGTAATCTCAAGGATTTGTCTCCCCCCTCCCTTCTCTTCCCCCCCTTTCCCTCCTGCTCAAAGTTGTGTGCTTCAGTTTGATGTTTAGTTTGTTTTGACTTTTCCTCAAGGATTTTGCTTATTTTTTTCACTATATCCCATATATTAGTGAAACCATTTGGTTTCTGTCTTTTTCTTTATGGCTTGTTTCTGCTAATATGAGTTCTTCTAAATACATCCATGTTGTTATGAAATTGCCGAATTTGTCATTTTTAATTGGTGAGTAATATCCCATCATGTATATATACCACATTTTTTTGATCCAGTCATCCGTTTGGGGGCATTTAGGTTGTTTCCATGACCTTGCAAGTATATACTGTGCTGCAGTAAACATCCTAGCACAGGTGCCCCTTTGTACCCACATTGAGGTCTCTTTTGGGTAGATTCCCAAAAGAGCAATTGCTGGGTCAAATGGTAGTTCCATTTTCATTAGCTTGAGGGTCCACCACACCGCTTTCCATAGTGATTGGACTAGTTTACATTCCCACCAGCAGTGTAGTAGTGTTCCTTTCTCTCCACATCCTCACCAGCAATTCTTGTTGACCGTTCTTTGGATGTGGGCCATTCTTACTGGTGTAAGGTGGTATCTCATTATGGTTTTGATTTGCATTTTCCTTATTACTAGCTACGTTGAGCAATTTTTCATGTGCCTGTTGGCCATTTGTATTTCCTCTTTGGAGAAGTGTCTTTTTAGTTCTTCTCCCCATTTTTTGATTGGGCTTTTTGATTTGCTTTTGTTTAGTTGTGTGAGTTCTTTGTGGATCTTCATTATTAATCCCTTGTCACTCATGTGGAGGGCAAAAATTTTTTCCCATTCTGTTGGGCATCATTTAGTTTCTTCTGTTGTCTCTTTTGCTGTACAGAAGCTTTTTGGTTTGATGTAGTCCCATCTGTTTATGTTTTCCTTCATTTTCTTGCCATCTGCAGATGTTTCTAGAAAGGGATTTCTGAGCTGTAATTCATGGAGAGTGTTGCCCAAGTTTTCCTCTATGTATGCTATGGTTTCAGGTCTGACCTCTAAGTCTCTTATCCATTTTGAGTTGATTTTTGTACGTGGAGTAAGGGAGTTTTCTTGATTCATTTTTTTGCATGTCCTAGTCCAATTTTCCCAGCACCATTCATAATTTTTTAACATTCATTTACAGCACTACATATGACTCAGATATATAGGATCCCACTTCTTCAGGTGTATGTTACCACACCACACCATCATGAAGTGGGAAAAAAACCCTTGAACACTCTTGGTCAAAATGAAAACTGGTCCATCCTCTATGGAGAACATGGAGGTTTTTCAAAATATTAAAAACTAGATCTACTTCTGACCCAGCACTTCCACTTCTCGGCATATCCCCCAAAGAATGTAAAAACACTAATTTGAAGGGAAACATACACTCCTCCAATGTTAATTGAAGCACTATTTACAATAACCAAGTTATGGAAATAACCTAAGTGCCCAAGTACAGATGAGTATATTAAGATGTGAGGTAGATACACATCTAAACGCACGCACACACACACACATTCAAATAGAATATGACTCCTCTATAAAAACTGGTGAACTCTTGCCATTCCCAACAACAAGGATGGAACTGGAGGTGATATTTAAGTGAAGTAAGTCAGGGGAGAAAGACAATACCAGATGGTTTTACTCATATGTGGAATGTAAAGAAACAAAACAGTCAAACAGCATCAAATAAAAAAGCAAACCCAAGAGATCAGCCTATTTTAGGTAAAAGTTCAATTTTTTTTATTTGCTGTTAGAGTTACCTAAAATTGATTTGAGGTTCTATATCCAGTGAAAAACTTTTATTCCCAATTGCTAACCCAGATTTGTTAGGTTCTATTTGTTGAAAATCTTCTCTGTTATTTTAATGTTCCATCTTCAACATATATGCCAGAATTCAATGTGATAGTTTTTTTTCAAGACTAGCTATTCCATTTCAATAGTCATTTTATTTGTATACCATTCCATTGCTATAATTATTCCACTTACTTTTAACTTTTAATTTTATTATGGAGAATTTCAAGATATATAAAACAGATATGGCTATATTATAAAATCCTATGTACTCATCATCCAGGCTCAAAGCTATATACTTTTAAAAGACCATGATTTTTAAAAATCACCAAAAAATGGCAAAGGAAAAGCAGAGAGACTTATGATCTTACCATTGCAGTCTATTCATTTATGATGTATTCTTTATCAATTAAATAAGTACATGATTCAAATTTTCTCCCTTTATTGTCTATCATAAATATAACTTCTCTGGTTCCCTCCAAATAAAATAAAATAAGTACAAAATAGTAAAACTTGTAATAGAGTAAAATAGTTATTCCTGGAAGCCTACTTAAGGAAGAGCCAGTTAACTAAACAGAGTATGTGAAATTCAGATATTCTTGAAAGAAGGAAAGAAAATCTAAGCCATATAGGAAGCGTATGAATTCATAAGTGATGAACTCAAAAAAGAATGTTTTACTCAAACAATATTGAACAAAATGAACAATGTCTTCCAAAGTAGAATCATAAAATATAACAAACTTTAGGTTACTTTTCTCAATTTTTGTATAAAAACAAAAGGCTAGTTTTAATTGCTACCTTGAGTGCATTTCAACCAAGAGCTAAGGCAGTGTTACCCAGATATATATAGACTTTCAAAGATGCTAGAGAATCTTGTCCTTAATCAGACATTTTTAATGGTACCTGTTTCATGATTGAAAGACTGATAATATTTGACTGCTTTTTTCATAGAAAAAAAATGGAAGTTTGAGTGACTTTGCTTCTGATTAGTGATATTCAAAGTATGTCTAAGGCTTCTTCTGATAAGTGTGAAATGAATTAGGAATACCTATTTTTGTTACCCCAGAAAGATGGAATAAGCTTATTCCACCCTGTACCTTCCATTGAACATAACTATAAAATCTAAATAGAATGCATGGGAGAGTTATTTGAGGATGTTGAAAAGTAATTAGCAACAGGTATATTGGGAGAGAAGACTAGAATTTTAGTTACCACCAAAATTATTGTGAGTTTATCACCTTTCCCTCCCAGCATTCCCAACTTGAACAGGATATAGTGTATTATTATCTCGAGAATAGAAGGTACAGACTATACCTATGAGAATGAATCTAGAGTTGGCTTGCGATGAGGATAAATGGTACTCCTCACATGTGGAGACAGTATGGAAATCTGCTGTTCAAACTTTATTCCCTGTTCTCTGTTTTCTCTTATCCTGTCCTCAAGAAATCCCACTGTGGCAGTAACAGAAACTGCTACTGGAGCTAGCAGGTGGCAAAACTACAAGTCGAGGGGGTCTTTGTCTAGAATATGCAGGGATGTGATCCTAAGGGAGTGGTCACTCCCCCCCCCCATTTATTTTTTATCCTCTCATCACTTGGACTCAGATAGGGGAGTAATTACAAATGCAGGCATGACAGAAAAGGTAACTATATTCCTAGTTACCATGTCAGAAGAGAAAAAAACTCAAAGAAGGTGAAAAGTACAGTGAGAGAGAATATAACACTGACTGAATATTTGAAAATAAGTCAAACTGTCTGCAGTTTGAAAAAGTAAAGCTATATTATCATTTTAATTGATGCAACTAATTCAGCATTATAAAACTATCTGAAAACTAAGGTTAAATCAGGACTTTCTCGACCTTATCATTATGTCTACAAAAAGCCTAACGCCAATACATCACTTAGTGATAGAAAACTGAATGTTTCATGTATGGTCAGGACAGAGCAAGAATGTCCACTCTTACCCTCCCTACTCAACAATATATTGAAAGTCCTACCTAGTGTAGTAATGCAATATAAGGGGAAAGATATTCACAATGAAAAGAAAAAATAAAACTTTCCCTATTTGCAGATGTCATGATGTTTTGTTTAAAAAAATCTCAAATGATCTCTAATATAAACTTTGAAATTAACAGTTTACAACATGTAAGAATATTTTAAAAATCAAACTACTTACTAGCAAATAGAAAAATGCAAACTAGCATTTTGAAATTCTATTTACAATAGCTTCAAATACAAATCTTATATCATAATAACAATATATCATGAAAATAATATAATGATAAAGCAAATAGGACCTATATGCTAAACTATGAAATATGAATGGATAGAATCAACAAAGAGATAAAAGACATACAGGTTCATGGATTAAAAGTTTGAACATAGCAGAAATTCTAATTCTTACCAAATTTCCTACAGATTTAATGCAATTCCAATAAAAATTCCAACAAGTTTATTATAGTTTCACCAGGCTATCTCTAAAATTCATATATAAAAGGTCAAGGAACTAACACAACTAAAGTAATTTTGAAAAAGAAAAAAAAGTTGCACAAATTACATATCCAGTTTCAAGATTTACCATGACTCTACATAAGAATAGAGACAGAGACCACTGGAAGATAATAGAATATCCAAAAATGAATCAAATGATCTTTGATAGAGAACAAAAATAATTAGCTGAAGAATGAATAATCTTTTCAACAGATAGAATTATAACGATTGAATATTTATATGCAAAATAATAATAAACCTCAATCTGAGTTTTGTATTTTATACAAAACCAACTAAAAATGGATCCTAACCTAAACATAAAGCATAAAGCACTTTTCAAAAAAAGTGATGATAAAACCTTTATACCTAAGTTCTTAGCTATGTCAACCAAATCTCCAGTCATTAAAAGAAAGAACATGATTATTTGAAACTAAAAATTAAAAACTTATGCTCTCAAAAGATCAAGATGATGGTTCATGGATGATATGGTAGTGGAAGAACCCTGGGGACTAAAATAAAGTTAAGATAGATGATTAGATAGATAGATGGATAGATGATAGATAGATAGATAGATAGATAGATAGATAGATAGATAGATAGATAGATAGATAGATAGATAGATAGATAGATAGATAGATAGATAGATAGATAGATAGATAGAAAAATAAAATAATGAAAGTTCAAAATATAATAAATTAGTTTTTTTAAAAACCCTGTGCTTTGAAAAAATGCCCCAGTAAGAGAAGGAAATATAAATTGAGAGTTTTACAGAGATTTGTATAGATTGTGAGAAAACATTTGTAAATCACATATGTAACAAAAAATAGTCTTTATGATATAGTAAAATATTTCAGGATTCAATAGAGAAATGTGATTACTTATATATCAAAAAAGACAAAAGACTTGAACAGACATTTCACCAAGGAAGATATATGGATGGCAAATAAGCACATGAAAAGGTGTTCAATTTTGCTAGGGGAATATAAATCAAAACCATGAGATATCACTGCATCTGTCTAAAAAGAGAAATTTTTATAAGCCCTAGTGAGGATGTAAAGCAATTGGAATGCACCTATATTGTTGATGGGACTGTGTAATGATAGTTACTCTGAAAAGGAACTTGTCAAGTTCTTATAAAGTCATATATACATTTGTCATATATCCTAGCAATCTTATACCTAGATATTTACTCTAGTGCAGGGGCCAGCAAATTAGCAGTTTTTCTTTTTAAAAATCATCTGTTTTTTTGGGAGAGTGGGGACCAGCTGGAGCGGTCAGGGAGGGGAGGTGGTGGGTGACCCCCAGGGACCGAAATGATGTGAAATATGTATATATATATATATGTTATTTTTTTTTAAAAAATCACCTGTTTTTAAGCTCTGCTGGCTAGGAATGATTTTAATATTTTTAAAGATTCTTAAGAGGAAGAGAAAGAACATTTTAAAATAAATGGCACAGAAAAGTCCAAAATATTTATTATCTCTTTAGAGAAGTTTATGCCTATACTAGAGAAATGAAAACATAACCACACAAAAATCTGAGTATGAATGTTTATAGCAGCTCTGTTCATAAATAAACTAGATGTCCTTCAACAATGAGTAGCTAAACAAACTGCTATATATATATTTAAATATATATGAGAAATATTACTTAGTGGTAAAAAAGGAACACGCAACTGATACACACTAAGAAGACACCATTCATAAACAACCTAAGTGTCCTTCAACAGTGAGTAGTTAAACAAACTGTTATACACACTAAGAAGATACAGTAATACTTAGTGTATGCATCAAACAACAAAGCAGTAAATATGGGCAGTAGACACTGACACTGATAGAACAGAAGGAACAATAGACAGATTTTAAATTACATTTGGATATTTCAATTTCCTCTCTCAACTATTATGAAGACAATTGCACAGATGATCAGCAAAGACATAAATTCAACAATGCCATCAGTCAGTAGTATAGACTATTCTACTAAATAATAGCAGAATGTATATTCGTATCTACTAACCATTAGACATATACCAAGATATATTATATCTTGACCACAAAACAAATACCCAAAAACTTTAAATGATTGAAACCATACAAACCATTTTCTATAACCACTATGGAATCAAACTATCAATCAGCAAAAGAAAACTAAAGGCAAATCTCCATCTATCTGCTTTCAGACTGTCAGATTTCAAAGCTTATTATATAGCTACAGTAGTATAGACTGTATAGTATCTGACTAGAAGAGTAGACTCACAGATTTAAAAGAATGGAAATAGAACCCAGCAATAGAGTGCCATAAATATGCACAATGGATTTTTCACAAAAATGTTAATTCAATTATGGAAAGATAGCCTTTTCAAAAAATGATCCTGGAGAAAGTGTACATCCATAGGCAAAACCTTGAATCTGAACTTCATATCTTATATGAATACAAACCCAAAATGAATCACAGAATTAAACTATAGAAGTATACAAAAATATAAGCAAAAATCTTTGGGATCTAAGGTTATACAAAACATTATTAACCATAAAAAGAAAATGATGATAAATTAAACTTCATCAAACTTTAAAACTTTTGCTCTGAAAAATACCCTTTAAGAGGATGAAAAGATAAGGGTAGACTAAGTAGAAGTATTTGCAAAACATATCCAAGAACATAGTAGTATATAGATAATAAAAGAACTCTTGGACTTAACAGTAAAATAAAAAAATAAGCAGTTGGAAAATCAGTAAAAGACATACAAGATACTTCCCTTAAGAGGATATAAGGTATTGTCATGAAAAGACATTCAATATCATCACCCATCAGGGGACTGCAAATAAAAACCAAATGCAATGGAAAACATTGCACCTCTTATCAAAATGGCTAAAATCAAGTATCAAGACAACACACTAATTACAAGATATAAGAAAGCTAGCTCACTCAGACATCTCTGTTGGGTATGTAAAATCATACAGTCACTGGAAAAACAACTTGGCAATGTGTCAAAGGGTTATGTACTGTATCTTTCCATTTATTCAACACTATTGAGATGCAAAAATTATAGAAATGGAGACCAGAAACAGGTTGCCTATGGTTAAGAATAGTGTTAGGTGAAAGAGAAGGGGATTTGGCTATAAAAGAGCAACATGAAGGATCCTTATGTTGAGGAGAATGTTCCGGTTGTATCAGTGTCAATATTGTGGTTATGATATGGTATGACAAGCTTACAAGATATTACTGTTGGGGAAATGGGCATATTGAATCTCTCTGTGTTATTTCTTACAGCTGTTTGTGAATCTCCAGTTACCTCAACATTTTAAAAAAATTAATTTTTCAAAATTATATATTTTTTTAACTGGGGGCATCTGGACAGGTGATTTTTAATCAGATAAATTTTATTTTTACATATGTTTAAAGGTTTCTTGTAGTAACCTGTGGTGGCAATCTTTTTAATGAGTTATTCAGATTTCCTTAAACTTGATATCCAATCATCAGAGCTAGAGATCTCTCTAACATTTAATTCTGAATTCTTAATAGAATTCCTATTGAAAAGCTAGCTACCCAGGAGGATGTCACAGAATTGTGTAGCTCTTATTATGCTGGTATACAACATCAGATCACCGGAATTCATAAATGAATCAAATGTGCTATACTGTACCATCTTATTAACTGTTCTGTTCATTCCTCCTAATGTATTTTTTTAACTCACAAATTATACTTGGTTTAGCCTCATAACAATTAATTGAGTGTGTTGGAGTTGTTTACTTAGCTTGACAATATGAAGAAATTCCTATTTGTATGAGTAATCTATCTAGTCTAAAACTTTCCAATAAATCAACTTGAACATCTTTTGTGTTGCAGTTCAAAATGAGTCATCCTCACCTGAATCACTAATGTATAAATATAGATAATCCCAAAAGAATTTACTATGACATACATTCTTTGTTACTATCATTGAACTCTCTCTCCACTAGAAAGAGGGTAGAACTTAGGTGGATGGGTTGGGAGGTCTTTTGCTCAACTAACTGCTCATAGCAATGAAAGTATAAAGAATTTCACGTTAGACTTTGGTTTGAATATTAATTTTCCTAGGTGTGCTTAATAGTTAACCATTTAGACCCAGGTTCCTAGCAAAAGCAGGTATTTTATCACTGAGTGAAACAAAACTCAAATACATTGAACACCAACTATGTCAACAGCAATGATACCCTTTTTATTAATGTTGAGGGTTTGGACTTACATTAATGTCCAGGTGGATGTGCTTTTTATTTCAGCCCAAGGATGCACTGTTAAAAATACATTTTCATTTCCCACAGAACAAAGTGAGCTTTGTACACTTGCTGGTGCCATTTGTGGCAAAGAAAGACTTTCTCAGATTGCTTTGGAATGATGAAGAGTGTGTCTCTCATCCAAGAACTGAAATGATACCTTCAGGTGAGTCCGGAGTCCAAATCCTCGAAGGAGGGATTTAGGAAATCATTTGAGAGGATCAGGTTTAAACCAAACAATCCCTTAAGAAGAAATTCCATTCAAGTTCTTTCTTTAAAACAGGAAATTAAACAGAGTCATTATAAAGCAAACTCAAGAGAGTAGTAGCACCATCCTTCTTCATGGTTAGTTGCATGAATTTCATTTGGGTCATCAGTGACTTGAAAACGCTATTTAAATTTGATCCTGGTGACCACGGTATCTCTAAAGAGCATCATCCCAAATTCTAGGCAAAATGCATCATTTTAGAAACATAAAATACAACCCCTTGCCTAATTATCGAGATTTAAGTCTCCAAGAGTATATTTTTAAGTATTTCATTAAATTCATGGGCCTATTTCCAAAACTCTTGTAGCAGTGGAGAGGGTAAGATTATAGAACATGAATTCTTTCAAGACTCTGCTAAAGTTAACATACTTTATTAAAATTTCTTGAGGCAACCCAGAAAGCTGAACTGGTGAAGCAGGCATGGGGTTGGCACACTCTCCAGATGTTTTTATTTTGAAGTTTCATTAAGTGAATATCAGCAGAATAGCCAATGCTGTGTAAACCCAGAGACCAAAACCCCACCCAGTAAATAACTCTCAATTGCTTTCAACAAAGCCTTCTCTCCTCATCTGAATTGCACATTGTTCTTTAGGAATACAAGAAGAAAGACTTCATACACATCTCCTAAAATTCTTAGCAGGGCAGAATGTCAGTGCAAACTTCACTTGAAACATTTAATGATGAACGCTTAAAATTAATCTGCTTTTATTAGGACTTTTTTTTTTCTGTGTGCAAAAATGAGGGATTTGAAAGAAATTGTTTATTTTCAGTCAAAATCTTCACTTCTTTGATACAGTGAAACTTTCTCTAATAGATCAAATGGTTACAGAAGTGCCAGATGTGACAGCATGACTGGTATGTTGGGGGGTAAAGAAGCAGAAAAGGTGGGAGACACCATGGGACATGAGGTTGGAGTGACAGGCAAGGCTGTGTAAAGCCTTGCAGCCCCCAGGGAAAACAAATTTTCACTCTTAGAAAAGGAGCAATTGGAGGCTTTCTACGAGAGCAGGGACATGCTCAGGGGATGGGTGAGTAGTCCATGTCCCTGGAAACCCAAGTCCAGGGATGGAAATCAGGGACCTTTGGGAAGCAGGGGTAGGGAGTTTGAGCAGATGCTGGGGAGGCAGCCAACAATGTGTACAGCACACTTGATTTCCCCACTGTGAATGATAGAAAGAAAATAAAACAAAGCATGCTTTTGAAACCAGTAATATTCACACATGTGTAGCACATACATATACAAACATACAGAGGGAAATGTTGCATCACAAAATACCTTTGTAACCATGGCAAAGTGAACAAAGTACAGAGACCAAAGAATCACTGAAGCACTTTGATCAAAATTACTTTTTTTAATTAGGGTCACTTTGTTCAGACTCCTCAGGAGTGTCTTCTTGGCCCCATCTGTCCACTGTTTCAGGAAACAATCTGTTTTGGCAGCTAACCATGTCTACAATTCTTATGTAAAATATGTTAAACATCTGTGCCTGATCAACTTAAATATCGCTGCCTTTATTGTGTCTTATGCTGGCCCACCAAAATATAATTTACAAGAGTTTTTTTTCCCCAGTTTAAAAATTGCATATTTGCAACATAATCATTCTCCCAGGACTAAAAGGAAAATTTCTAAAGATGACAACTATTCAATTACTTCATAGACAGGTACCATTAATTTGGGAACCACATGGGATGAGCTTGATCCAGCCCCTACTTAAATATACGTCCATCACTGCTTGCAGCTTGTAGCTCAGAGATATGTCTTTTTGTCACCAAGGTAATGGTGAAACTCTTTGATGAAAAAAAAAAATGAATTGTACCAGCATTCACTCTAACTGATAAGCAGTTTTCATGCAGTCATGACTCTGATAACCTCAAGGTAGTCCTGTAGGAAAAATCCTCTCCGCATAAAGCATTATGAATCTGCCATTAATGAGCCTCTACTATGTGCCCAGAGACTGAGCTAAGCCATTTGCATACTATACCTCAGCATCCCTGCCTATAGCACTATGACCTTAGGAAATGTACTCATTATGTCTGAGCCTCAGTGTCCTCCATGTAAAATGGAGAAAACCTCATATAGGTTGTAAAAATTAAATAAGATAATGTGTGCAAGTATTTGGAGCAGTCCCTGGTATAAGTTGTAATTCATAAACACAAAATATGTAGCCTCCTAATTATCTAAGTTAATCAGCTTCACAAAGTTACACAAAAATATGATCATGTTGCCCATCTTATTGATTAAAGGTGAAATAAGATATATGACAGTGTCAATGATATTAAATATACTTGTATCTGGGTTACATACATTATTTTGGGAAACTAAGTCCCCAAAAAGGCAAGTTCACATGATCACTTGATGGGTTTGATTGAGTCAGGCCTTAAATCAAAGTCTTCTGATGATAATTTTTGTACTCTATCTCACCAGGCTACCTCCTTCCTTCAGGAGTTGGTCTATATGGTAGCAAGCAATCAATTCTAAATTGGATGTCTATTGATAAGGTGTTTTGCAACCATCCCAATCTGAGTTCTAGCAACTAAAAAAATGTCAGAGACTTTGGAATTATCTTCATAGGAATTTTAATAACAGGGAAAACGGAAAGCAAGGAAACAGTCACTTGAGTCCTCCACTGTCTCCAGTTGTAATTCTCCCTTGCATTCTCCTCACCCATCCTCCTGCTCTCCTCACCACCCTCAGGGTGATACTGCCCTTTTATCCTCTCCACCTAGACCCAGGTGAGCCCACAAACACATATGTATACCCATTGGGCTAAGGCATGTACAATCACAAGGAGGGCACAACACCACAGGTACTGGTCATAGAGGCTACTTGATAACTCACCTAACCTACATCTAGTGAGTTGGTTCTGAAATCATGTTTCCTTTTTTTTTTTGAGACTAGGTCTTGCTATTTTTGTCTGTGGAACCGCAGGCTCTCATTGCCCGGGGTACCACAGACTCAAGCAATCCCCGGCCTCAGCTTCCCAGGTAGCTGGGATTACAGGCGCGCACCACCATGCCCAGCTATTTTTTTTTTGGAACTAGATCTCGCTACGGGCCCCAGGCGGGACTCAAACCGCGATCCCTAGCCCCGGCTGCTTCATAGGCTGAAGCTTAAAAGCACGAGCCACCGTGCCCGGCCCTCATGTTTCCTTTCATTGATCAAATTAATTATGATTTTTTAAATATTTTTGCCTTAATGTTGCCTTTTTTTCAAATGCTATGCTTTCCCCCCTTTTTATTCTTTTGTAAAAAATTACAGTAATTTTTAATGGTGTTAAAAGTCTTTCTTGATATTAAAGTCTATCTCAGGAAATGACTTGGCTGTGGGAGAATGGGTGGTACAAGATTGAACACAGGCAGTTCCTGCACGTCAGAGTCAATATTTTCTTACTTTAGCAACAAGTTTCAAAGCTAAAGAGCATGGATGTGACATAGTTAGAATCATGCTCCTCACGATGAGGTTCAAGGATGATCCTATGTCACATTTGGACCAGGCTGAACAAAAGTACAGAGTGCCTGGTGAAGCTGACTGAATCCAGGAATTGGAGGGAATGAATGGCTGCTCTACGTTGTCTCAAGTATGCCTTGTGATCCATGCGCACATGGCATACTGAAACTACTGCTTTCCATGTATGACTCTTCCTTATCCTCATCTTTCAAACAGGCGGCCAGAATCACAATGAAGATTTTCCATTTAACCAGTCATGCAACAGGAAATCTCTTACTATTCATCAAAGAATGGTTGAAAGCACGGAGAATGGGGATTGTAGTCAGGAGAGACTACTCTCTAATCCCATGAAATTTGGTTTATAGAAGAAATCCAAACCTATAAACTCAATGGCCCAGGGAATCTTAGATGCTGGGTCTCTTCTCCCCATCCCTTCCCACCATTATTTGACCACAAGACAGGCTGAAGTAGAGGAGAAAACCTGGCCCTCCTTTCAGCCTGCCTGGTGTTGCTAACATAAGTTTGTAACTCCAACAATTGTAGGGGATATTTGCATGTTTTAGAACATTGTCTCTAATTTGAACCAAGCTCTGCAATGACATGAATGACACGGAAGACAGAAATAACACTAGTGATATCATAATTGAGGAGGCATGATGGGCTCTTTGACCAAGTTTTATGTGCAGCATCTCAGTTCTATCCACACAACCCGAGTAGTTGGTATTTTTCCCCATTTTTTTTGTTGTTGTTTTTTCTTGCCCCCAGCCCCACCTTCACCCCTTTGTCCCCATTTTGTAAGTGAGGAAACAGACATAGAGAGGTTGAGTGAATTGCACCAAGTCTTCAGACAGTGGACAGAAGCACACTACTAGTCCTAATTGCTTTGGTGTACAACCTCCACAAATGTGGCCTCATTAGTGATAGGATCCCATGTGATAGTAGTCAGCTAATTCATTCAGTTTAGATATACATACGTGGAAAATAACATCCAACGGGAATTTGTTTTTATTCACATGTATGTCCTTTGAATATGATTAGACTGGATCTAATTGAAACTAACCTACAGCAAGAATGTGAAGAGCAGACCAATTACCATCTGACAAAGCTCAATCATGTTCCAGTTTATAGGAAGTCTAGACTTTTCTCTGGGACTGGGACTTACCAGAAAAGTCACAGTTCTCTGTTGTTAAAGATAGCAGATGTTTGTTGGGGAATTACTAAGTGCCATGCCAGGGGTGAGACAGTCCCTTACATTTCCCCTATTTGACCCTCAAAACAATCCCAGTGCAGTGGTAACCATTGATGACATGCTCCAGAGGAGGTGTAGAGTTGACGTAGGCTTCAAAATAAGGACTGTGAGACTCTGGAACCTGAGCTTTCTTGCTCTATGAGTCAGGGTTCTCCAGAGAGACAGAACCAAATATATACATATATGGAGGTTTGTTGTAGGAATTGGCTCAAACAATTATGAAGGCTGAAAATGACCACAATCTGCTGTCAGCAAACAACCAGAAAGCTGGCAGTATATTCAGTCTGAATCTAAAGGCCAGAGAACCAGGGAAACCAACAGTCTAAGTTTCTGTCTGAGTCTGAAGGTTAAGGAACTAGGAGGTATCCAAGGGCAGAATATACCAACTTAAACAATATTAGGGCAAATTTATCCACCTTCTACCTTTTTGTTCATTCCATTTAGGACCTCAGTGGATTGAATGATGTGATGTCTACCCACATAGTGGAGCATGATCTTTTTGCCCAATCTACAGTTTCAAATGTTAATCTCTTCCTACATACACACCCACTAGTAACATTTGGTCAGCTATGCCTTAGCCCAGTGAAGCTGACATGCAAAAACAATCCATCACACCTACCTTTCCAGTATGGACTAGATAGATGGGGTAAAGGTGAATGGGAAGAAACAAGAATTTGAATTCTAATTCTAACTGTCATTTCCACATTTGGCAATTCTGTAACAGTCCCTTGTCTCCAATCTGGACTTTAGCCTCTCCTATTCATAGAATATGTATATTGATCTTACTATCTTACAACCATCAGAGTTTCAGAACCCTTCAATTGCCACAATTTAACCAAAAGTCAGCTTTTTTTTTTTTTGAGAAACAATTTTATAGGCATTCTGTTTGTCATAGTGGCCATATATGTACAGTTTTAAGGACCAAAACTGTAGTGGTTTTATAGAAATGCATTAGATGGTGACATCTAATTTTGTCTCAAAACTAGAATAAAGCTCCATTTACACCAAGATATCTTCCCATTCCTGGGGCGAGAACTACTCCACCAAAAATACTGATAAGCCAGTCTCTTCTGACATTAAATTTGACCAGCCTATAAATATTTCTCAGAAAAACACAAAGGGAGGGAGTGGCTTTTGTAATTTGCACATCCTGTTCCATTTATCTATTGCCTTTTAAGGCAAACAAAATCTTGATTTTCAAGGGTACCGCTGATATAGAGAAAGCATTGTAAGATGTTTAAAATCTACTGACAATATCAGTAATTAGTAAAGCATATCATTGAATAAAACAGTTAATTAGCCTTGATAATGGAATCATAAACATAACATAATTAGTAGAACTTTTCTTTACTATCTCTCAGTTTGGACAGTAAATATTCATAGACTGCTATCACATCCATATGCTTCTGAGTTGATTTTGGACCGACTGGGAAAGTCATCAAGATGTCTAAAACTATTGAAGGCAGTCACAATGCAGAAGTTTTTAGACTCTCACCATTTCCAAAAAGCCAAAGACAATATTAATATAAATTGTAAGTTTTCTAAATCATCAAACCAAGGTTCTTGTAAGAATTGCCTTCATCTGATGTCTGTGTTCCAGCAGCTTCTTTAATCCTTTTAACCCACAACTTCCATTACTCCAGATGGAGAAGCTCAGTGCTTTAGTTGCAATCTAGTCTCTATGCCCATAGAGATCAATGCCCAGATCCATTCAGGATGGTTTCCAATAACCACCATGTTGCCAAGGCCAATAAACGTCCTTCTTGACCCCATTACCCATTAGTGCTTTTCACTCTGTCCACCACCACTCATTTAAAAGCACACCCTGATCTGTGATCCTGTATCCTTGTTTCCCTCCTGCCCTTATAGTTATATTTCTGTCCCCTTCGCTTACTCTCATTCTCCAGTCCACTTTAAATGGATTCATTAACTTTAGGTCACTCTTTTTCCTTTTTGAATAATCACTACGAAATCTTAAGCCTACAGTAATTAGAATTAAACTGTTGCTTCTTTTATATTCTCACTGGTTCCTTAACCCTTCCATTCTTGTCATTTGTCTCCTGGATTATTTTGATTCCCTCTTTGCTCCCATTATGATATCTACCACCCCCACCTCCACCTATTCAGTACCAGTGTTTCCAAATTGCAAATTTGATCCCATTGTTCTTTGTTCTCTTATTTCTGGGTTTCTTTTTACAGTCTTTCTGAGTATAATACAATTATAGTGGTATGTAACTGGGGGTGAGTGAGTGACTCAGAGGTTAAAGTAATAGAGGCTGTGACCACTATCATGAGCATAGGTTTGTTCCTGGAGGAAATCTATACAAATGCAGGTTTGGGGGAGAGTGATTCTCCCAGGATTTCTTAGGAATTTCTTAATGTTTTGATCATTAATAAATTCTAATTTCCAGTTTTATTTGGCTAAAGGACATATTCTCCCTATATTATAAGGGAGAATTTAGCCACCTGGTCATAGGACAACATAGAAGTTACTGGCTTTTATTTTCATTTCCCCACCAGTCTGTCATAGTACCTGTTTCATCAAGATTATATTTGGCTTCTAATGACACCAATCCTAACAGAAACATAGATGGAAGTTTAATTCTTTCTTATATAAACAAAGTTCAAGAGTAGGCTGCCCAGGGCTGGTGAGAGCTTCCTGATCATCAGACACTTATACCACTGTCTAGGTGGAGCTTTCTGCTCCATTATCATCAATACACTATTTCCATTTCATGATCCAACCTGACTGCTTAAGCTCCAGTCCTCATGTTTGTATTCCAGTCAATAGTGACAGATAAAAAAGATCATACCCATTCCATTAAGGAAACTTATGCAGATAACTGTCTTTGCATACTGTTGGTCAAACACAATGGCATGGTCACCCGAGGTGTAAGGTAGGCAGAGACATAATCTTTCTTTTTGATAATCATAGTCTCAGCTAAAGGTTGAGTATACAATATTGAAGATGGAGCAGAAAAAAACTGTGAAAATGCTATCACTCCTTGCTGCAGCACCTGGAAGTCCTTAGTGGGAAATTCAGGCCTTTAGTTTCAAAAATAGTAACAGACCCAAGTCTCTTTATTAGGTACCATCAAGACCCTTAGCATCAGTTCACTTCCAACGTGACATAAAGTTCAAAGCGTTGTCAGGGCAGGAAGGAAGGTTAACACCAAGAAACAGGGGCTCTAAAACCAGAGGGAAAGCAACATTAAATATACATAATTTATAATCTACTTAATAATTTCAGGAAAACAATGAAACAGAGAAATTAGGACCCATAGAGTGTTCCTTGATAGTTCAGTTGGTAGAGGACTGTAGGTCTCATCACAAGAAATTAGAACCCATCTTTGTCCATCATGTGACTTTTGAGTCAGTTTTCTTCCTCTAAAGTGGGAATAATTGGATTGTGTGAAGATAAAATAATGGACATGTTTTAAAACCAAAGAGCCTGACCATGATGGTTAATAGATATTAACTAGTGTTTCTATGACTAAATACAAATATCAAATTGAACAAGGTCACCAGAAAGAAATCAGGTCAATATGAAGAATGGATTGGATGTTCTCTGTCAACCCAGTTGACGCCAATTTGCTTGTCGGTAGCTTTGTGATGGTGGGAGTGGGACCTCATGACCCTTTGTGTCTAGGACAGCACTTGGCAGGTGAGGGCACTTAGGAAACATTCCATGACTTAAATAACTTAAAGGGATCAGAATAATTGCAGAGATTAGTTAGGTGGGTCCTAAATCAATTTAAGAGTGAAAAAGGAATGGGGGAGGAGCTAACACATTTTTTGGCCGTATTTAACAAAATGGGCATTATCTTTTCAATAAACCTAGAAGTATGATTTTTTTTAATTCAAGGATTTTTTAGTGCTTGGTAGCTTTTAAATTGGGGTGGTATAAAAATGTAAACTGGAATTGATGTCAGTCAGTCAAACAAATATAAGCAAATCCTATTATGTGGACTCTTGTTGAACAACACACTTGAAGAACAAAAATCCCCAAAAGCTATTGGCAACTTCCTCTAGTTCAGATTGTTTTCCTCTTGAATTAAACAAATGTAAATGTTTATAAAATTCTTGAGAAAATATGGTGACCACATGAATAAGTCAGTAACAGCCTTCTTGTTATAGGTCTGGCATTCTGTTAAGCTATTTATGATGTCAGTATCACGGTTCCAGATTCATCACAGTACATTTAATGTCCATCTGGACATTGCATCATTTATATATAAATATTCCTTACCAGCACCACCAATAGTTCACACTAGACCACATATTTTTTACTAAATAAGAAAGTCATGTATTTGTCACCAGATAGATTTTTCCCCCATACACCTTGTCCTACCCTCCTATCACTTTGCTGTCCCTGAATCATTACAACAAAGAGTGAATGTCAATTCATGACTCAGATATGCAAGGAATAGACTTTTGTTTTTCCATAACTTGCTTTACTTACTATCTCAAGTCCACTTTTAACAAAAATGGAAGGAAAATAATGTCTATTGATTTAAGATTTTCCTTGAGAATCATACTGTGCTAGGGGGATCAAAGAAAGCACCACTGCAAATGCCTCTCAAGGAGCAAATGCTGTGAATACCCCTTCCATAAACATCCAGGATACTTTGGGAAGAGTCAGTAGATGGTGAAGGGATAGATGTCAGCAATGAGATGAGTAGAGCAGTCAAGTTAAAGGTCTTCTTTGCTCACCCAGTGCATCAGCCTCCCTTTCTACCCATGAATCCTATTCAGATGCAGTAGTTGCTCTGCTGGGTCTATAGACATAGTCTGGGGTGCTAAGTATTCTTTTGTCATGTGATCAGCCTAGTTAGGAAGTTAAGACCCCATCTGCTAAGACGTCCATATAGTCAACCTTTTTCTGGAGACTTGTCACAATGTTAGAACTGTGACTGAACTGGAATCCTTACCTCTTGTTCCCAAACCTTGTCTGGATGGAGTCCCATTGCCACTTCAGTCTTGACAATTAGGGGTCATACAGATCAAAGAAATGAAACCACCTGGTAGCTTTCACGGCATACCTTTGACCCACCCCATTCAGACCAGAATTCTTGCCTAATTTTGTGTGGAAGTAGGGAATCTGGCTGGGACCGAATGCCATTTATCCCCAATCTATTATTTATGCCATTTGTCTTTTATACCCTTTCTTTTCAGGAACCACGATTGTGAATAACATGCATAATTTTCTAGTAGCTATATTTTTAAAAAAAGAAAATGGGTAAAATTAATTTTAAGAGATTATTTTACTTAACCAATAACATGACATTTCAACACATAATCAATTTAAAAGCTAATAATAAAGATTTTTTTTGTACTGAGTCTTAGAAATCCAATGTATGGTGTATACCCAGAGCATTCACACTCACTCCTTTTCAGACACAGAGTGGACACATGAGACTTGCAGGACAAGTTATCCTATAAGTCAGCCTTTCTATTCCTTTGTCATTTGACTTTTCAAAGTCCCAAACGAAGATCCAGAAGATCATCCCTTTAATCTGATTTCCTCCTAGCCCTACTTTCTGAGGCAGTGAATCCAGAATAGACAACTTCCCAAGTAGCAAACAGAGTTGTGGTAAAAAGAAATTCTGGGAGAAGGTTAAAGAAACAAAGATTTGTAATTCAAAAACATTGTCCTGTCACTTTATTGTTTATTGATAAATTGTTTATAATTTATCTAGGACAAATTTATCACATGCTATAATTACTATATTATATTTATTGTTATAGTAATCTAATAGATAATAAATATTAGCTAGTAAATTGATATGAATTATTTATTATAAATTTACTACTGTTCATTACCTACTATATGCACTTTATACACCTTATTTCTAGGATCTACAATAACCTTATGAGGAGGCACATTCTAATTTAGCAAGGAAAGACATAGGATCTTACAGGTTAGGTAGTTTGCACCTGGTCAGAGATGACAGAATTGAAACACAAATATACCTGGTGATCCCAAAATCCTTTGCCTTTTCTACTCAGCCTTAGCACCTTCTTTCTCTTCTTGCATGAACTAGTTTTGTTGCTTTTCCACACACACACAAAGTAACTTTAGCAGAGCACATAGGAATGACTGCCTACTGCACCTTCATGACCTTGGTTGAATCAACTCTCCATGTCAACCAACAGAGAAAACCAGTGAGGTCAAGGAGCACTGTGGGAATGACTGGTTCAACCAGTGATTGCCCTGGCTTTTGGTGCAGTCTCAGAGTGGGGCCACTGCTGTTTTCCATGTCAAGAGAAACTTCATTTCTGATAAATCATGGTGACTGGGATTAGACAGTCAGGCCAAACCTTTGGCTGTGAGCTACAGGTTCACTCCTGCAAACTGACTGCATGCAGTGCACAAGCACAATTGGATATGAGTACCAGGTTCTCAGCCATCACTCAGGTGCAATAGAGATCTGACATGGAGTTTAAATCTTAGCTTAATCTTTTCCATAATAATTTTCATTCTTTATTTGAAGACAGCTATTTCTTTCAATTCTGTTCTGTGCTACACAGATCTAATCTTCTTATTTCCCGTTTGAGAAAGGGCAGTCCACACAGTTCAAAAGGCTGTTTGAATTACCTGCCTTGGTTCTGTTTAACTCTTGTGATGGTTTTCAGCATTTGGATTTGATTTTCTCCTTCTTATTAACAATCTTGGGTTAGATCACTTTTTCATTTACCTACTACTATGTAGATGATTATTTAAACTCCATCCTATTTCTTTTATTAATTTTTAGCAAGTTCAGGTGATCTAGTCATAACAACTTTGGTCTCCCCTTGTTTAAGGATGGACTGAATGCATTCATTCAATATGTATTCATCAAGTACCTTCAATATCAGGAACAGATAAGTTACAAAGAATATACATGAGAAAACATTTTAGTCCTTCCCACAAAGAGCTGCTTCCCACAGGATAGCATTTTTCACAATGACATGCTAACCAATTTTGTGGAAAAAGAAATTTCATTGGCAAATAAATTCAAAAGATGCCCTCTTGAATGCACCCCACCTCCTTTCTCCCCATCTACTATAGAACTTCTCAGAGTCTTTCATATATTAATGTGAATCATGCATCTCCAAGAGGGAGGATAAATTATGTAGTGTTTCCTGACATGCTTTCACCATAGACTTTTTATGTAATATAATCTCAAGGGACAAATGTTTGTGAAATATAGTTTAGGGAATGAAGGCTTCAAGATTAGTAAAAGGGAGAGACAAGGAAAAGTAATTGATGTCAGCTAATAATTGTGGAGTTCTCACTCTGGGCCAAGATCTGTGTTGATGCTAAGAAATGAAACCTCTCAAGAGAGGCAGAAAGGACATCACCACAGAGATGGCTCTTCAATTGATGATTAAATTAGTAGGCAAAGACTTTTTAAGAACATTTGTTGACAGAGTAAGTAAGGTAGATTGGCATTCATCCTGATATATACTATCATAAGTTTAATAGTTTTGATATGGGGTGCAAATAGGTCAGAAGCCTCTAACCAACAAGTCAAAGAAAAAAAGTGGCACTTTTAAAATCCAGGTTCTTCCCACCCATGCGTGGCAGTTGTACGTCCCAATGCAATTTAAATAACAGGGTTTTTGTAACAAGAGAACTAACAAGGGAAGCAAAAATTCAAACAAAAAGTCTTTAATGCCACAAGAGACCATTTATGTTACTCCATTCACCATTTTTAGTCCCAAAGTTCCCAAAAACACGTGCTCAAGATGGTGCCCTTTTGCCCTTCCAAATCTGAGGCAGGTACTTTGCAAAATTCAGTCTTTCTTTTCTTTGTTTCTTCTCTTTTGAGTGTTCTGAGCTGCTCCTTTTCCAACAAGTACTGATGAAAAATCAACTTTCCAAATTCCTGGCTTTCTCCAAGTATCAGCTTTCCAGCTTTCTGCACCACCTTGCTCCAGTACCACACACTTCCTTTTCCAGGCCCACCTTTGGTGGGGTCTGGCCACATTCACCCGGTCTGCCCTCAGCAGCCCTCAGTCACCCCAAGTCCGCCATTCAGCATCCAACTCCACACCAGTTAATCCTCTGCCAGCCACTATGACTCCTTGCCACCACCTACTCACTCTTCTAAGAGGTTTCTGCCCAGCCCAGTCACTCTGGCTCCTCTTTACCTGCCTGCCGTCTCATATCTCTTATACCTCTCTCTGGACCACTTCCAGTCTCCTCTTTTTGTGCACCCATTTTGTGCTTCCATTTCTTTTGGTGGGTCTTTCTCTCATACCCCACCTCGCAGAACAGTATGGCACCCAATACAATTTTCAACTACATCTCTACCAGAGGAGCTGACTATTCATCCAGTCAAATCACCCCATATCAGTTTTATTTAGTTTATGTTTTAAGCATTCTGTTAGTAATTTACAAAAAAGAAAGAAAGAAAGGAATATTGGCAGGCTGAATAATCCCTTGAGATGTCCTTGTCCTAATCATCAGAATGGGTGAATATGTGGTCCTATTTTGAAAAAGAAACTTTGTGTATGTGACTAAAGATATTGGGTGAGAAGCTTCTCTGGACAACCCAGGGTACCCAGTACCACCACAAAGGTCCTTAAAAGAAGGAGGCAGGAGATCAGAACTTGAAAAGACTGTGTGGCCACAGAAACAGAGATGAAATTGAAAAGGATTCTCTTCTGACTTTGAAGAAGGAATAGACAAGCCAAAGGATACAGGCAGTCTTGGAAATTGCAAAAAGCAAATTAATATGTGATCCTCAGGACAGATTTTAGACTCTGACATACAAAACCTTGAGATAATAAATAATTAATTAATAAAATTTTACATCGCTATATTCTCCAAGATTCTCGCATCACCATGTCACCTGTGAAATATGTCCTTGATTTTTTTTTTTGCTCATCCCTTCCTTGATTTCTTCTTCCCTCCCTCCACCTCCTTTGTTGCATAGTTTAGTTCTGTTATCAGCTTGTTAGGTTTTTCTTAACCTTTGATTGTTTTCCTTATATCCCACATGTAAGTGAGACCATCTGGTATTTCTTTTTCTTTCTGACTGATTTCCACTAGCATGATTCCTTCTAGCTCCATCCATGTTGCAGTAAATGATATAAGTTTGTCTTTTTGATTGCTGAATAATATTCCATCATGTATTGTGCCCATTTTTTGATTGAGTCAATTACTTGTTTTTGCTAAGTTGTGTAAGGTCTATGTAGATCTTTGATATCAGTTCCTTATCTGTCCTTTAGTATGTAAATATTTTCTCTCATTCAGTTGAATGTCTCTTCATGAAAAACAATTTTTAAATATAAAAGAAAAATAGTACCCATCTTTACATAACATTTCTACTTTAACACTAGCCCCTCAAGACTGTTTTCCAAAAGGTATAAAGAATAGGTGATATTATTAAAGTTTCAAAGCAATTAATGAGGAAGACTTTTTGATACCTTGCAGTAATGACATACAATTCATTGTAATGGTCACCTCAGCTCCTAATACCAAGCAGGACTTAATAAGTATTTATGGAATGAAAAAGTAAATTAATGTCTCCATACCCTCATTCTACCTCTGTGTGGTTTTTAAAATCCTCTCTTCAGGGATGTGAATTTTCTTCACCTCCACTGATGGAAGCTAGCTAGGATTTTCTCATAAGCAAAAGGAAACACTATGAGTCCAAAGAGTAAAGGACTTCATGTTTTGCCTTTTGTTTCTCTTTGAAATTCCTAGGACCAAGGCCTTCTAGTTCTTTCCTGCCAGAAAAGAAAGAGGAGAACTTTTAAAATATTTGAGGGTTTCATTCTTGCTCTTCCATATGTTCACATATTCCACTTACCCAAGAGGGAGGGGAATTTAAAGAAAGAGAAAAGGAAGAAGATAAAAGTACTTTTGTAACAGTTCAGACTATCTTCAGCTTCCTCTTGAAACCACCCAGCCCTTCCTGTTACATTGTAATAACTGTACCTTTTAAAACTAAAGTTTAGTTATCAAAGGGAAAATAAGAAAACCATTGCCTTTTCAAAGGTTTTTAGAAGTCATCAGATTGCATCTCTGGAATGGGGAAAATGTTCAGTCATTCAGGGAGCCATATTCAAAGAAAGACCTCCTCCTAGTTAAGGCACACCTGCTCTGTGAGAAGTTTCTGGCTCCTACATCTGAGGTTGGGGGGTTCACCCAGCCAGGCAGTGCAGCTGTTTGCTTTAGGAAAATAAGTTGAAGTGTAAATACTCCAAGGTATTGTGTGTGGTGTACAAAAACCTTGGTTCCAGAGAAAATACATAAATCTGACCCTGACAGAGGAGCTTAGTGTGCCACATGTTCAGAAATGTTCAGAGTTTTCTTATAAAAGCAGACTGCTTTGCCTTGTGGACTTAGGGGATACTATTTTCTTTTTTCATTTCAAATCCACAGGCTCTCAGAAGAATTGAAAACAAGCAGGTTACACCAGGTGCTTTGAGGACAATGAAAAACTGCTGTTGGACTAAAAACATGAGTCATTTGGGGACTTTTTTCTTTTTTTTCAAATGAGACCTGGTAAAATTAGACCCTCAGAGCTGTTTTGATAACTTAGCTAAGCAAGGTGGTTTCTTGAGCAACCTCTGTGATGGACCAGGTTCAGTGGGTATTGTCCAATATCTGGTTTGTTTCATGATGCAGGAGACAGCTAAGCAGATCTTAAAAAAAAAAAAAAAAAAAAAGTTAAGTTGTTGAATTATAATAAAACTTTTCTTATAAGCAGTTTTTCCACACTTGCACTCACAGACTTCACAGAGATAGAGATTAAAATAGAAATTCTTTGTCTCAAGAAATATTCCAAGCCAAAATGGATGCAAAAATCAGTCGACCCTAAACCAAGAATTGCAAATTACTCAAACATTTGCAATTCTGACAGTTTTGTTCTTTATAGTCACCTCCCTTTGTTGCTTTAATTTCTTTACCCTCAAAAAAGAATGGTTAAAATTTATGACTTGGAGAAATAACTGATTACTGCTGGCAAGTTTACTGAAGGGGCCAATTGTTCCGTATGGCAAGAATCAGAAGGGTAGGAAGCCATTCAGTGGGAAAGACTGATGTGCAAAAGGACAAAGCAATGTTCCCTCTATTGTCTAAGGAAGAGTTACATGTTTGGTTCCAAATTCCTAAAGATAGCCTGGTGTGCAACAGGCTGAGCCATCGGGAGAGCATGCAATAACTGAAAGTATATTCTTCACATACAAGACCCGGGTCAGCTTCCAGGAGATAAATGTGTCCTGCTCACTTTTGTTGGAGTGACAGGGAACTTTGGCCAATTGTCAGGAGAGACCAAACGGCTACTTCGATGTTTTCACATGTGACCTAGAGGCTCAGTCCGTATCAAGCTCTAACGAAGACACTCCACCCCCATACATGTGTTGCAAGGATCCCTAGAGGAAGTTCACATTTGCTTAAGCTTAAGGTGATTTTTTTATTGGTTGATACTGTTGCAGACAATTACTATGTATTACCAAAACTTCTCTGCCATCTCCTACCAAACAATAGACTCCTAGTCGCTATTGTACCATTATTCCGCCAAACATTACCATCACTGTATACACGCACACAAAGGCCCTCTTAAAAGAAACTACCACTTTTCCATGTAGCTCTCCACTAAGTTTAGAAAGTGTGGGTGGAACTAGCAAACAGACCTCCCCTTATATTTGTTAGACCCCTCGAGCCCCATCTCACAATCCTTCCTTCATTAGCTAATCATTTTCCTGTCAATGTTTATCAACTCATGCAAATAATAAACTGAGAAAACCCCTGATTCCTGTTAATAAAACCAACCAGACTGAACCCCATAACATGTGACACACAGTACATCCAAACAAAACCTCATAAAAAGGGTCCACTTGGTGTCAGTGGCTTTCTCTCTGACATATTCTTTTATTTCTTTACCAGTTATTGAACATGATTGTTGTGTTACTAAGAATAAGAAGGTATTAGAGAAAGAAAAGGTCATAAGTAGGAGAGTGCTACGAAATGATCTAGTCAAGCCAACAGCAGGGAAATGAAACCTCAAGCCGTATGTCTTCTGCCTGCTCATAATAACAATAGCAACTCTAATCATTAACAGGCAATGACTGCTTTAGAATTTATGAAGCATTTTACATACATTATTTCATTTAAATAATCAACTGAACCCAACCCTTTGGACCCTTAGTTGTTAAACAGCAATGAAATGGAACTTTCTGTTTCTAAGTAGGGAAACTTTAAAAAGTTTTATTAAAAATAGCTCCAAAGGCAATTAAAACATCAAAGAGCTTTTTATGAAACAGCATTTTGATGAGTTAAGTGTAAATGAATCAGAAACATATGGATTAAATCTTATTTAAAATAAACAAGGGTTTAAAAATTAAGAGGCAAACTAGTTTGAAAACACATTTGACTTAATTCAAAGTGTATGAATACAAAAAGAGACTAGGGCTTTTGTAAAACAAGGGAGGTGAAAAATGACAATCTTATTACCTGACGTTCTTGTCCTCTTAGGTGTTTATGAGAGTAATATTTTACAAACATTAGCTTCTAAATGAGTGAGGACTTAAGAGGTATTTGAAATTTCCCTTGAAATTATAATACTAATACCAGGCTGTTAAAAATTATGAATTAAGCTATCCACAGACCAGTATTGTAATACATGAAACTTTAAAAATTGCCTAGTTTTCGGAATCATAAGGAGTTGTTCTCCATAGTAGCATAAGAATGCTTGGTTCCTGTGCTTACTGCAAATGGGAGGATAAGCAGTGAACAAAATGAGAGCTATAATTGAGAAATTTTCATGCAGAAATAATAAAGAAGGAATGCAATAGATGAACCAAAAAGTACAGTAGAGGGGTTTAATAGTTGCAAGAATCAGTGATAAGGGCAATGGAAAACAACCAAACAGGCCAAAAAAAAAAAAATTAAGAATTAAAAAATAAGAAAATAGCATAAGAGCTTTATGGGATAGCATTAAGAGCAACAGCTTATACATCATAGGAGGGGAAAGGTGTGGGAGAGGGGGAGAGGAGAGAGAGAGAAAGAGAGAGAGCTTACTTCAAGAAATAATAGCTAAGACTTTCCCTTACTTGTATATGGAAACATACATACAGATGCAGAAGCACAAAGAGTTCCAAACAAACTCAAAGAAACACATACCAAGACATATATAATTCTATCAAATATATTAAGCATATTAAAATTTTACCACATTTTATAAAAAGATAAAAGGTAAGGAGAAAGAGAAAATTCTTAAAACATCTAGAGAAAAGGAGATAATATGTTAGGGAATCATTATAAGATTATCTGCAGATTTCTTGACAGAAAGGAATAGATTTAAATATATTTTTATTGTACTACAATTTTCAACTGATAATACTCTGCTAGATTATCACTCAGAAATGAGGAACAGTAAAATTTACAGGCAAACAAAACTTAAAAGAATTCATCACCATGACAAAAAATGAAAAGAAATCCCATCCAGACACAGTAAAACCCTAAAAAAAAGTGGAGGAGAAATAAAAATGTGAACCATTAGAATTAAGTGATGATTATTCTACCCAATAAGTTATAAGTATGTAACTATACATGAAAACCTCATGATAACCTCAAAACAAAAACAGATGAAAAATTGGAGAGAAGATTCAACATAAGACAAAACAGACATGACAAAACACAAGGATGAGAATAAGGAAAAAAAAAAACCAAAATACAAAAACACAAAATAATAACTGGCAAAATGGCAATAAATATATTTTAATAATTACCTTAAATGTTAATGACCTGAATACACCTTAAATGTTAATGACCTGAATACACCAAAGTTATATATAGCTGAATAGATCTGAAAAAAAGAAAGAAAAATCCAAACTTTTGTAGTCTACAAGAACTCATTTTAATTCTAAATATATAGGCAACTCAAACTAAAGGTTGGGAAACAATACTATAAGGAAATAGTAACCTAAATAGATTTGCAGTTTAAAAAGTGTGCTAAGAGACAGATGGGCATTATAAAATGATTAAGGGTTTTATGCTATGGTTTTCTTATAAGACTAAGAAAATGTAATATATTAGTATATATGTGCCAAATGATGGCACATCATATATCAATTATTATTAAAACTAAAAGATTATATTGACAGCAATATAGTAATAGTAGGAGGTTTTAGCACCCCACTTACAAGTATAGACAAGTCAGTGAGACTGGGAATAAATAAGGGAATAATAACTTTAAATGACAATGTAGACCAGATGGGTTTAATAGACATTTACAGAACATTCCACTCAACAATAGCAAATTTACATTTTTTCTCAGATGCCCATGGAACATTCTCAATGACAGAGCATATGTTGGGACACAAAACAATCGTCAATATGTCTATGAAGACTGAAATTATACAAAGAATATTTTGCAATCATGATGCTATAAAACTGAAATCAACCACAAAAAGAAAACTATAAAAACCTCAAACATGTGGAGACTAAGTAACATGTTTTTCATAACCACTGTGTCAACAAAGAAATTAAAACCGGTATTTTAAAATAGAGACTAATGAAAATAAAGATATGAGTTACCACATTCTATGAGATGAAGCAAAAGTGGTACCAAGAAGAGGGAATTTAGTAGGAATACAGACACACATTCAGAAATAAGAAAATTCTCAAACAACCTTAGACTAAAGGAAATTGAAAGAGAGGAACATTTGAAGCCAAAAGTTAGTAGAAAGGAGGAATAAAAATCAGTGTAGAAATAAATGAAATACAAACAAAAAAGACAATACAAAAGATTTATAAAGGCAAGAACTGATTACTCAAAAAAATAAAGCAAATTAACAAAACTTTAGATAGACTCACAAAGAAGAGAAAATTTTAATAAATGCAAGAGGTTACAACAGATATCATAAAATACAAAGGATCATTTCAAATTAAAATATTTCACCACAGCAAAAGGAAGGAAACATAAGCAGAGTTAAAAGATATATCTGGGAGAGGATATTTACACATAACACATTCGGTAAGGGGTTAATATCCAAGAAACTACACGTAGAACTCATGCAACTCAACAACAACAAAGCCTAACTAGAGAATGGGTAGAAGATCTAAATAAACAGATATCTAAAAAAGATAGACAGATGGCCAACAGGCACTTAAAAAGAATGTTCATCATCACTTGTTATTAGGGAGATGGAAATTAAAACCACAATAAGATGTCATATTACACCTCTGAGTCAGTCTTATTCCAGAAGACTGCTAAGAACAAATAGAGTAAGTATGTAGAGGAAAAAGAACTCTCATACACTATTGGTTGCAGTATGAATTCAGGTAACTTGTACAGAAAATAGTATGGGACTTCCACAAAACTTTAAAAAGGAAATATCAAATGCTTCAGCAACTACATTTCTAGGTATCTATCAGAAGAATATGAAATCAAACAGTTATGAGCACCAAATATTTTGTTTGCAGTGTTCTGTACAATAGCTTGTATCTGGAAATGGCCAAATTGACCCTTGAGATATGATTGGATATAGAGATGTGGTGCATATATGCAATGGAATATTTCGTAGCTTTTTTAAAAAAGATAAAATATTGCCATTTTCAGCAAAATAGAAGGAAGGAACTTGAAAAGACTATTCAATGCAAAAGAAGTCAAATGGACAAAGACAAATACAAGGAAACAAAGTAAATGATCAGATAAAGTAACAATTAACACATGGACTTTGACAACAGATCTGAGATTGCCACTGGGAACAGGATGGGAGTGGGAGCAAGTGAGAAAGAATCTAATAGATGGGACAGAAGATTGGGAGAGAAAAAAAAAAAAAGGAACACCCTGATTTTAAACAGTAACCAAAACTAACAAAATTGTGGTTGCACAAAATCATTCCTGCTTGTCACTGAAAAATGTTTTGTCTTTTTGACTGTCCTTCACTCTCTTTAGTGAGCATGATAGTTTGGCATTTTTTTACAAATGTTTCTTTATGATGAAACAACTTTTCCTTAATTCAACAGCAAAATATACTGAAAAACCTCAAATTTTATGTGTGAAGATTCAGCTCTCTTTCCCTGGTCATGAAATTCCCAAAGCAAATACCACCCTTAGTCGAGTCCTAGTAGCTACTAAATGAGATCTGTTTGGTAAAGTTATGATATTAGTAGATTTCTAGGAAAAGTTTGAGGCAATGTCTTGATGTCTGCAGTTAAATTGGATTGAGACAAGGAGTTTAATGGTACCAATTATCCTCTCCCCAACCATGTCATCCCATCTTTAACTGGGTGAGTTCCAGAAACTGGAGCAGCCTGAGGCAAATTGTCAAACTGTCAACATTTCTTCGGCTCTCCTCCAACTTCTCATTTTAGTTCTACAACTTCTCTGCCCATGCAGAGAGACCTTATGTTCTCATTGAGGTAGAGCTGAGAATCTTGTACTTCAAGTCACCAAATCTGGGATCAAGACTCACATTTACACTTTCTGATGGACTCAGTAAGAATTTGCCTTGTGAAATATGGCATTTCTTTATTTTCCAAGTCACTCCTCTCCATTTGTGCTTGAGTATCCTGTCTTTAGGGCAGTCAAGTAAGTCACTTTGATATTGTTTCTTTTGGGTGCTCATTTCAACTGTCAAATTGATTGCATTCAGAAGGTGTGGTATTCTTGTCCTAAGATCTGATTTTCATCTATATTGATATGCTGAGCTCTTCTCCTTGCTTTGGTCTTTTGACCAACATTGTATCATAGAATGTCAATATTTGGTGTACATCAATCTTATCTCTTTAAACCTGCTCCATCCAATATGAGAGTCATTACATGCTGCATATTTATTTAAATAATTAAAATGTAAATTCATTCTTTGGTAGCAGTAGCAACATTTCAAGTGCTCAATAGTCAGGTATGCTAGTACTACCATCAGATACGCCGACAGCGAACATTCCATTACTTCAGGAAGTTCTACTGGAAAGGATATTCTGGACTCTCGGGACATATACCTACATCTTTAGCTCTGTATCATCTACAGATGCTCCCCACCAACTGTTATACATATGTGGTAATGGGACATGAGTTTCTATCTACACCGGTCAAGTTCTTATGTTTACAGAACAATGATAGTAATGGCTTATCATTTTACATACCATTTACTTAGCCCTCTATGAAGTAGAGGTAACTTCCTTTACAAAGGGAAGAATTAATATGCCTGGGCTGTGTGGGTAGTAGGTGATGGAATTGGGATTTGAACCCTGCTTTTTCTGATTCCAGCTCCCTTATGATTAGTCACTATGCATTGGGACAAGATTTCTCAACCTTGACATTGAAATTTGCATTGGATAATTCTTTGTTGTGGAGCATGGAAATGCTGAGGTTTGGGGGTGGAGGGTAACAGTATATACTAAGCATTGTAGCATGTTTAGCAAGCACTCCTGGCCTGTATCTGTTAGATGCCAGGAGCACTCACCTACCTCCTACCCACAGACAACTGTGGTGACAACCATAAATGTCATTAAATTTATCAAATATCTCCTGAGGGGCAATATCATCCCCAACTGAGACTCACATAAAATACAGCTTATTTTTGAGTAACAAGTATACATGTATTTTCTTATAAAAAGAATGACATTGATTTACATTATCAATAAATACAGTAAAGTACCATCCATATATTTTCCTTATTATTTCCTTAATAACATTGTCTTTTCTCTGGCTTACTTTAATAAAATATATATATTTACAGACAAAATGTGTGGTAAGTGACTATTTATGTTATTGGGGAAACTTCCAGTTAACAGCAAGCTATTAGGTTTGGGACAAGCCCAAAGTTATATCCAAATTTTCAACTGCAAGAGGGTAAGTAACCACTCACACCAGATTGTTTGAGTCAGTGGTACTAACTTACTACTTTTAACAAGTGTGAATCATTCCTGAATCATTATAAAATCAATCCTGAATGATTCCTGAATCATTCAGGAAACCAAAAAAATAATTCCTTTAACCTCCTCTGCAGTCCACCAGGCTTACTCCCCTCCTGGTACATCGTCCAAAGCAGCTTCTTTCATCTTTGGCAGAGATAGAACCAGGGTTGTTGACAGTTCAGACACACTTTGACTCCATCTGAATTGTACTAAAAGCCACATATCCTGTTCCATGAGGCTGACCAGCTTTTCCTTCAGACTACCTGGTTTAGACAATCTCAGTAAACAGCATCTCTGGAGGCAGAGGATGTGGGACAAGTGAGGTTGAAGTGTTGTGAGAAGGAGGAAGAAAGCTACTAATTTTTGACCACTCAGTACAACACTTAAAGTAGATATTGAGAGAGGGAAGACTCTTTCTGGACTGTTTGAGAGCACTTGGAGTCTAGCAAGTGACTCCAAAACCAGAAGAGGAGTGAGCAAGCCACCTAGGAGCTATATGTTAGTCACACGGCATGGAAGTCACATGGAAAGTAAGTAACCTTTTAAAAATACACGGGCTATTCCTAAGACAGCTTTGTCCCACTGTAGATTCAGCCCTTTGATTGTCTTACAAGTTTGGTGACTGCAAACACTCCTGACAAAGAGCATCTCAGTTTAAAGCAAATGTCTAAGGCAGCATTTTCCTACAAACCTATAAGAAATACTAGAGATAAAAAGTGGGTTACTCAGGTTTGAGAAATGCTAAAGACCATCTCCCCTCTGTGGGGTTCCCCCATGTATTCTTGGGATGTATGGAGACTGATTCTGAGAAATCTTAGTGCAACTAAATATAATGCGTAGCAAGTAGAATTCTGCCTACTAATTCAAACAAAAAATGGTTATATTTACCTACCCCACAAGTCCTTTAGGAAGAAATGAGATGGAAGAGATAGTAAATATGAAAGCATTTTTAGATGTTGATAGTATGCAAATACCTGATAGAATCTAAGAAGAGTGCTTCCCACTAGAAAGCAGGAAAAAAAACCTGATTTATGGACCCTTTGGGTTCAGAACAAACTTCACAGCCTCAAAATGTTTTTAAAAAGATTTTTTTGACAGTAAGTATATAAAGTTTTATTCTTACAAAATGAATCTGTTTAAAGACATTTATTTTAGGTTCAGAATTCAGATGTTCTCTATGTCTTTCTTATGTGTTCAACTCCTGATTCTAATTAGGGACATTACACTCAGATTTTAATAAGCAATAAAATCCAGAGAAAGAATGCTTATAGTTTATAAATAATGATGGTTAAAACTGTAACTCACAGAACCTATCCCCCAGATTTCCAGGACAGGGAACATGATGGGCCTGTGTGTGTGTGTGTGTGTGTGTGTGTGTGTGTGTGTGTGTGTGTGTGTGTAAGGGGGTGGAGGAGTTGCAGTACCTTGACCAGGTCACAGCTAGTGTGGCAGAACTTGTGTAACTGGAAATCTTCACTCTCGCCTATGTCACCCCTCAAAAGAAACAATCAGCACAACATCAAGAAATAAAGTTGGTTTGTGCCAAGTGTTATTCAATTTTTTTATCAAGAACAACAGCACTATATAAACTGAAGGTTTGTGACCTTCTCCCTTCACCTCCCAAAAAATTCATGTAATGAAATGTAGTTCCAAGGGGATAGTTAAAATGAGGACTTTGGGAGGTGATTGGGTCTTGAGGGAGGAGTCCTCGTGCATGAGGTTAGGGTACTTTAAAACAGATACCTAAAAGCTCCCCCTGTCCAACGTGTTAGTGGTGAGAGGCAGGCAAACTGCCTCACAAGGAAAAATTTGGTATTTAAACCCGCCACTACCAGGTCCATCCACCTGCACGTCAGCAGTGCAAGACCAGATAAACAGAAACAGGATTTACTAATAAGACAATAAGGAACAAAGAATCCCCAGAGTCACACAGGCCTCTGGACACCTCACCCCAGACCCAGTTCAGTAACCCAAACAATACGAAACAGGCCAACACCAAGTCCAGGTTTCCAACAACCCTCCTCTGATCAGGGGCACATGCTAACCAAGTTCAGGTTTCCAAAAACTTGTGACTTTTCTTCTCTGCCAGGTTATAGCCCTAGCTGAGTGCCCCACAGCACTGCTCCTTCCTCCTCCTCTCCAGTCTGGCTGTGCATGTCTTGTTCTCCTACATGCACTCTTATGCACTCTCTCATGCCCACACTCTCCTCTGGAAAGTTTTCTCCCCTCACTTCACATGTTTCACCGAGTTTCCACCCACAGTGGCATCCTTCTAATTCAACTGTATTCTATTATAAAGATGGAGTCACAGCCCTCCAATTCAGCCTTGTCACCCCCTTACAAATGTGAGGACACTGAAGACACCTTTATTAACTGGAAAGCAAGCTTTTGCTGGACACCAAATCTGCCACCACTGTGCTTTTTAATGGGTCCCAGTCTTCAGAACATGCTGTTTGTTGTTTATAAGTCACCTCCAGCCTATAATCTGTCATAGCAGCCCAGAAGATCTAAGACAAGGTTTTATCCTAGGATCTATTGATGTTTAAGGAATTAGTGTTTAAAATTCAGAATCTTTTAATTTCTGGGGGGTTGAGATATGCATATGTCCTTGGTATACTTTTTTTTTTCAATTTTACATTTAATTTAACATCTCCTTCACTTGTATATTTAGGCAAGAAACCACTCCATAGAATAGGCAGTACCTATGACTTTACACCCTGCAAACATTGTTTATGTTTTTTGTATCATGTCATGATTGCTTAGATGTGTTGAAATAATGCTCCAGTGGCACAATCGGTTAGTGCACGGTACTTATACACATCTTGAAATATTGCCTTCACTCATCACAACTTCAAAATGATGGTGTTAATTATATCCCTTAATAATTCATATACACACACATACAAGTATATATACTCACATATATAAATATATACAATGTGTTCATACTTACACAGGCTATCATATACTATATCCATTTAAATATGCTGACAACTATACTGTGATACATTTAGTTTCTGTTGAAATCCTATTTCTTTTATTTTATGCATTTAAAAACTAATTTTGAGATAAGCCAGAAATATAAATACTGGATGATCTCACCTATATGTGGAATATAGGGAAAACAAACAGAAGTACAAAGAAAATTTAAAACTAACTGTTAGCAGAATTAAAGCATTGAGCAAGAGAGAGGGAGGGGAATTAAAATGGGAAAGGGATGGGCACAAGAGATTAAAATGTTGGTTCACAGGTGATAAGGTGGTGGGAGAACCTCAGGGCAGACAATGATGTAAAATATACATATGTGCAATCAATTTAAAAAATATTTTTTAAAAACTCATAGACTTCACAAAAGGCCTTAGACATAATAAAGAGTAAAGATACCTTTGAACACTGTGGGTACTGTTAGGTCCTACTTTACAGCCTGGGAGAATGAAACAGAATATCTAATCAACTTGCCCCTGATCAAACTGCACATTAGGGACAGAACTAGTGTAGGAACACATGTAATCTGGCTGCAGAATTCATGCTCTTTACTAAGACCTATTGTTGAGTTTCTTGAGAACCTATAAAAGCTCCTATAGATTCTGGAGGGACCACAATATGCTCACAAGTAAATGTAGCCCTTCCTTATATGTCACATCCAGCCAGGTGTGCTTAATTAAATCTTTTATTGGCTTCTCCTGGATCACCCTGTTTATTTTGGCCATTGCCCAACTCTTTGAGTCAATCCCTTTCTCCTGTGGAGATCAGCATTCTTCAGCTATTTTGATCTCGTTCCACCTCACAGTCTTCCAATGTTTTTTCTCACTGGAACTCTCCCTCCCTTTGTGTTCTTCTGGTCCATCATTTGCATGTCACCTCTTCACCAAGGGCTTCCATGATTAACTTATCCAACTAAATTCTCTTTTTTTATATTATTTTGTGTATTCATTTGTTCATGGCTCTGGGTGTTACAAATATCTCCTCCCAATTTTCAGCTTATTTCTTTCGCCCTCGTTTTAACATCAACAGTGAGCAAATTTCTTTAGTCATGTTGCTCAAGCTTTTATTTTTGTGGCTTTTCTTACTTAACCATTTCTTACTTCAAGATCATAAAAATGTATTTTGAATTTCTTTCTAAAAGTGTTTAAATTTTACCTGTAAGTCCTTTACATTTAAACCCGTGAGCCATTTGGAATTGATTTTGTTGAAAGTTTTTAGATAAGGATTCCGTTTCATTTGTCTGCGTATAGATAACCTAGTAGACTAATATCAGTTATTGACGAGTCCAGTTTTCCCCCACTGAACTTTTGATTTTATTAACCGTTAGGCATTTCCTGAGCCAGTACTAAACTTAATATGCTCATAATATATGTTATGCCAAATTTCCTTTATTAAGTTTCTTCGTAAGGCATGTCTTATCAATTCTTGATCTTTGTACGTAAATTTCTGAAACAGCGTGTTAAGTTCCACCAAAATAATACCAAAGTAACTTTCTGAGATTTTCATAGGAATTTATTGATATCTAAAAATTTACTTGGGATTGACATCTTTAAACTATTGAGTCTTTCTACCAATAAATATGAATTAATACTGTATTTATTTGGGATGATTATTGCTTTTGC
>PVHY01005758.1:45610-80391 GCA_004024945.1 Uropsilus gracilis | reverse complement strand
AAAAAAAAATGGGAAAGAACAAAAACTACCAAATACACACTATGAAGCAAACATTATACTAATACCAAAACCAAACAAAGATAGCACAAAGAAAGAAAACTATAGGCCAATATCCCTACTGAACACTGGTGCTCCTCTTTGTCAAAAACCTTTCCATTGCCCGTAGGAGAGGCTTTTCAGGAGGGCCTGTCTGAGCTACCCTAGGTCGCCCCAACCAGCGAAAATCTTTGCAGAAATTCCACCTGGTTCAGTCTTTGGCTTTCTGAGCCAGAAGCAAAAAGACACAGTTGTGTCTCATGGGGATTTCAATTTGCATTTTTCTGATGGTATGTGACCGTGAGCATCTTTTCTTGTTCTTCTCAGAGATTTATCTGTATTTTTTGAGAAAGGTCTAAGTGATTTGCTCATTTTTTAATTTGGAAGTTTGCTTTTTCAGTTGATTGTAAGCAAACATTGCTGTAACCAGTAAAAAAATCTTACTGGTTTGCTTCACTTCTTCAACAATTTATTTAATAAATGATGACTTAATATTTTTAATTAACTCAGCATAATATTTTTAATTAACTCAACAAATTATAATTGGTAAATTACCAAGTCTTACTTGGTGACTCATTTATGAAAAATGGCATTTATTTTGAAAGCAACCTAGAATGTATCTAGGTTTATCTAGAATTTAAAATTTAGAATTGACCTATAATCTAGAATTCGTTTAGAATTCTACCAACATAGAATTTATCTAGCTAGCATAATATCCAATGAAATTTCAGAAAATGTATTTCAATATCTTGCTTTTAAAAAAAAAAACTTATTTTAACATCTGTATCCTTTTTAAAGTCACACTGCATTTTGTAATTATGTAATTAACCTTATATAAGTTTCAGGTATCATCTCTGAAAATCCCTATGCGTATACACTGCATTAAGTTTACCATTAAGCTTTTGAGTCTATCCTTCACCATTTAATTACCCCCTTGCCCCATTTACTAACCCCCTTCTCCCTTCCCTTCTGGTAACAAACAAGGGGCCTCTTAGTTCAAAGTTTATTTTTGTTTAGTGTTGTTTGTTCAATCCCTTGTACTTGAGTTGACATTGAAGAGTTCCTCTGGCAGCAAAGTGATTACTGGTTTAGATGCCTTGGTTAGCAACTGTAACATGTTTAAAGAATTCAAAGATTCAAGCTAGTGTATTTGTCTTAGTTCCTTAGAACTACTATAACAAAATAAGGAAAATGGATGGTCTATAAACAACAGAACTTTATATCCCAGGTGTCTCCAACTAGAAGCTCCAGCATAGGGAGCTGCAAGGTCATTGAACCTCACTGGACACAGCCCACCACAATAATGGCCAAAGAGAGGAAGTAGCAATGGTTCAGTGACCAGATGGGAAAGAGTGCTTTCTGAGACTGTGGATTCCATGCCTTTTATGAGCATGGAATCCACATGATGTCATATAAATGTGCAGCATTAAAGACTGCCTCTGGAATTCACATAACCAGAAGCTGCCAATTAAATGCAGAATGTATAGTGTTCTTGCCTGCAGTTCTTGTTTTCTTAGGCAAATTATACTTCAGCCTGTAAACAATACCAACATGCTGATCACACTAATGATTTCCATTTATTTTACTACTGAACATTAAATTAATATAATTTGAGCAATGGATTACTCAGGCATTAGTAAAATGCCTTTTGTAGCATTCAATATCTTAAATCACAATATGCTAGACCAAAATGAAGCAACAAACAGACCCCCAAAAATGCACACTGACTATTTTATTGACATCTGCAGTAATTCTGTTTGCGATAAATTTCCAAAGGAAGCACTGAAAAATGGAAATGCAAATAATGGGAATCATAAATAAGTTTCAAACATTCTTTCTTTGAAAATATCAGATTAAACAAAATTAGCATAGCTAATCCAGCTTGTGAGAGAAAGCACAGGGGGATGAGAACATAATCTGTAGACCAGGGGAAAATAGAGAATTCAGACAATTGAGATCACACAATGCAAATAACTATGTGGGAAAATACTAGTAACTAAATGGTAATTGGGAGGACAGGGTGCCCCAGGACACCAAACCACCATAGTAGAACACCTCTGGCAAAAGACCTCAGATTTTTAATAATCACCTATTTCAGATGACTGTTTCAACAGCTATTAGCAAAACACTTTACACATGTAGCTGTGTATGTATGCATGTACGTATGCATGTGTATACATATATAAATTATTTTCCACTTTAATTGAAAATTCTACACAACAATAAAAATTGTTAAGAATAGCTGGAAAAGAAGAGCAAGAATAGTAGAAGAAAGATTTACATGTTTTGCATGATAATGTAGCTATAATCTCACACCAAATTGGCAAACACTGAGATTATCAGTTAAACTTCTCTCAATTTTGAATAACAATCCTCCACAAAATAGCACCAAGTTTATCCATATTCATTTAAAAAGTGAGGTGGCACTGTAAAAAAGTAAAAATTATACAGGGATTCAAGGGTATGAATTACTCTGATTAAACATATCATTCAATTACAGAATCTTTTTCTATAAGTGCTCAAAGCATTTGCTGAAATGAAAAACGTTTTATTGACTACTATAAAGTTTTGAATAAAATTGATGATTCTTTAATGGATAAGATACACCGATTGTTATAAATTATTAACCAAAAGATCATCTTCAAAATATAAAAAAAATTACAGAGTCTTTTATATGTCAGAAACAAAAAAAAATTCCTATGGTCATTATTGTTGAACAGTCAGAAGAGGGTAGCTGCTCTTATTACTGAGGAAAGAAAGAAAATTATTAACATTGGAAAAGAGATAGTAAAATATTTGTTACTTAGAAAGTATATAGTTAACTCCAGAAAATCCAAAATAACTAACAGAAAAACTTTATCATCTATAAAGAATTCATTAGATGGCTGGGTTCCAAATTAATATTCTAATACAAAAGTCCATCTGTGCAAACAGTGACCAATATGACAATGAAATAAAATAAAAGCTACATGTAAGATTAAAAAAAAAGATTAAAATATCTAGTCACAAATTTAATAAAAATAGAGACATCAATATTGAAAAAGAAGAACTCAAACAATTATTTATTTGAGAAGATTAGAACAATGGAGGTTTATTTCTTTGAGTAGAGACTAAATAGTGCTAACAAAGCTGAATTTTAAATATCATAAAGGTATTAATACAGACACTTTATCTTGTGTTATAAGATTATCTGTGCCTGTCTGGTTTTTCACTTAGTGAGAATATCTAGGGAAGAAGACTATTACTCTCTGGTGTTGATATAAACGGAACACATGTATTAGACAATATAAATCAAAACCATGACAGGTAGGTATTGTAACTAAATGTTTTTTTTTTCCTAAAATTATGTGCTATACTACATTGAACTGAAAATAAATCAATGAGAAAGTGAACAAAATGGAAAAAAATGAAAATTGGCTAGTGACTTTATTTAATACTTAACAAGGTTACATTTTCTAATCAGAGTAAATTGCCATTATAGTTAGGTACACTGAGTGCCAATATAAAAACCTGTGTTTGACTTTTACTAACTCCACAGAAATGAATTCCAAAGAAATATCATTTTTAAAATAAAATTTTAAAAGTACTAGATGTAAAGACTGAGATGGTGAGATGGGCATTGGGGTAATAACGGTAAGTATGACATCAAGCAAATGCCTCACAAGAGACTAATGATTTCTGCATAAATGAAAAACCCATCTGTTAGGAATGCATTCTTTCACCTGTACACAACAGACCACCTATGTGTGGCTTCAAAGTGAGCATTTTTTTCTCCTAGCATGAATAGTGATATTATGTTGAAGTTAAGCACATAGATTTGGAGACAGACTCCCTGGGCAAAAACTCTAGCTCTTTCACTTACAAGCTGCAAAATTTACTTGACATTTCTGTGCCTGAGAGTTCCTGTTCATAAAATGGAGATCAGAGAAGTTCCTACCATTTAGATGGTTTGTAGAAATTATGTAAGGTTGTACACACCAGTTACTCAGCACGTCCCTCACACACTACAGGTACTTGGTGATAACTTGCTGGCTGGCTGGCTGGCTGGATGGATGGATGGATGGATGGATGGATGGATGGATGGATGGATGGATGAATGAATGCTACCAAAGATGATAGTTGTCCAGGGAAACTACAGTGACGACAAGATGACCAATGAACCCAGCCATCGCTTCTGACAATGTGCAACATGTCTTCTCTTCAATTTCCATTTCCGAAGACATCTTCCCATGACTTCAAGTGGATTCTCTTGTTGGTCCACACCAAATAATGTCACAGATTAGGGAGACTGTCACTCTGACATAGGATGCAGAGTACAACGCTTTACTTGATCCCTTCAATCCACAGAGACTGATTTATGAGGAAAGATGGAGACAAAAGAGGTAAGGAGCATATATTAGCTGTTGTGACATGAAACCTCTTAGGTTAATGAAGTAGACGATCCTTGCAGTTTCATCAAAGAACTATTGTTTGCTCCTACAACTGGTCATTCTTTTCCCACTGGTCATTGTCTCAAGCTGGTCATATACCTTAAAGTCTCTGTCGAGAGAGCTAGGGGTAGTCAAATCTTTCAAAGGGATCATGAAAGCCATAGGCACAGACCTTCTATGTTTATATGTTTGTTATGACTTATACTCTTTCAAGTCACAAATCATTAAGATATTATCTCCAACTCATGGTTTCTTTCGTGTGTGTGTGTGTGTGTGTGTGTGTGTGTGTATCTCCTCTGTGGAGTCGTAAGTGTGTGTTTGCCGGCCTGTGTCACTCACTCTTCTGCAGACGATGACATCTCTATGATTAGTCTGTGTCTCCTCTGTCAAAGAAAGTGTCTGATGGGAGACAGGTAGATCAGGTGGGGGGAGACTGTTGATGACGGATGGGAGGTTGGCTTGGGTGGAAACCATCACACGCTATGTACAGAAGTCAAAATAGAGTGTTGTGCACTTGAAACTTCTATGCCACAAGCCCCTGTTACATTAATAATACTTTTTTTTCTAAAGAAAAGATTTTGATGTGCTCTGTTAGTTGGTAAGTCATTTGGGTTATTATATATTATCATCCATTATAGATTTTAAACTAATATTCTATTTTTCTTTAATAAAAATTTATTCAAAGTTAATCAAATTCTCCTTATTTAAGACGTGATGATGTGACATGCCAAGTTCTGTAACCTGCCCAGGTTCATAGAGCTAATAAATAATGAAAGGCTTGAGTAGAAACACTACTAGATAATTGTCTCTAGCAAACTACCCCAGTAGCCACCAGGTCAGTGAGGATAGACTCTCTCTGATTTCAGTATAAATATCTGGCATAAAGAGAATTTGACAGGGTGGCAATGTCTTGCAGAAATGGCAGTAGAGCACTAAGACCTCTTGTAAAGCATACATAGGAAATTTTTTCTAGAAGAGTGAGGACAGCAGAGTGACCCAAAACTATATGCTTCTGGCTCCAGTATATGGGATGTCCATTATTTCTCCTCCTCTCTCAGGCATGGCCCCTTCATCTCTTCTTACCCTGATTTGTCTCTTTTATTCTAACCATCTTCTCAACCACATTCCCACTAAAGATGCACAGATATTATTTAAGTCAGCTCATATTTTATAAGATAATTATGATACAGCATGGCAGTTTCTTCCTTGTTTATTTAAAACTTGAACAAAGGATAAAATAACTCATTTGCATTTCTATACTTATCATTATAACATAGCGATGGATATGCCATTATAAGCTCAGGATGATGCTACAAAATTATAAAATACTATAGAATTCTATCTTGTAAATAGTTCTAAAAATAGAAAACAATTCAAAGATTTGGGATTTTTAAAAGATAAGACAGATTTAAAAACTGACTTATTCCCACTTTATGTGAACATATATAACTTGGGTTATTTTCCATTTGCAAATTTTTAACAATCCAAACTATTGCTGTGCACATGTGTGAATTGATAGCTAGCATTTAATATTAAATAAACCACACTTGTAATTTTTCATATTGGGATTTACTTTATACATATATGCGTGTTGCACCTTGTCAGAAAGCAAGGAGATATTCTATAGTTTGACACATCAGAAATGCAATTTAATTCTGTCAAAGAAGCGCAAGGAGGGATAGCTATTTTTGGCCTCACAGTATGAACAACATAGAAGTTGCTTCTTAGTTGTTTAAGTGAAAGAACTTTATTAAGGGAGAGAATGAAAAGCTGAAGAAAGGCACAGTGACAGATTATCTTACTCTCTGACACCCCATCCTGGAAGCTTGGAGTCTTCTTTGAGATATTTTTCAGAGAAAAAAAAAAGATTTTTTTTTTTTTGTATGCTTTTGCAGAGGAAACAAAACTGGGTGATTTACAAGTGTGAATTAATATTGTCTCAACTGTTCCATCACATCACTGAATTTATTAAGAGATTAAGGTACTAAGTAGTTTTATTATCCTGATTATCATTTTAAAAACTACTCAAATATGTATCATATATTACAGATTTTTGTGTTTGGGGACCATTGATTTGGTTCAAGTTCAGGTTTATGAACTACACCATATACAACAAAATAAAGTCTACAGAGAATGGTTATAAAAGAGTTGGGGAAACAAAACTTGATACAACATCGAGGGTAATGTACCAGCTGTAGGAAATTCATTCATTCACTCAAGATCTGCACTGAGCAAACCAGGGAATCTTGATTCCCTGCAGAATTGAGCGAGGGGGTACTCATTCATTTCTGAAGTGTTTATCTGTTAGGAAACAACACAGACACAGCAAAAGATCAGGATGTTTCCCTCGAGGTGGTGTTTGCCACATTTTTTGAAATTGCTCTTCTATGGGTAAAGTGATCCTGGAACACTCCCCCCTAGTCCTGGTGAGTGTAAACACCTCACTGGACATAATCAGAGCTTAGAGCTTAAGGCCAAGGAAGGAGGAGGTATTTCGGAAGCTCATTTCTTCGTGATAATGCCCTGTGCGATTGATTCAGATGATACGGTTCTCTGCCATCTCAACCCTGAGGTTCCTTGTTACACTTCAGAATCTGCCCAGAATCCAGCAATTTTAATAGTTCAAGATTCAGCATCACTTCTGGCAAAGAGTTGGCATGCTACAAAGGAAGGAATCTTTGGAACATACTCTCTTATATTGATAGACATTAACTCCACGATGAGTTGTGTGTGTCCATGCTGGTTTATTAACATTTTTTTCAAGGTTAAGTAGAAACCTTAGCAAAGTGAGAATTTAATCCTCCAATGGGCTTTCTATTGACTTACCTGGGAAATCACATTCTGTGTGGCAATATCTAGAAAAGTCCAAGTTCAACTTGTGTGAGGATTAAAATCTGTACCCATTTTGACCTACTTTCATGTCATCTGCCATCAACACTGTTGATTCCCTGAATCTTTCATGTTTGTTTTCCTTATTCTAGGAAATGGAAAGCTGAAGTGGTATGCAAATTCACTAGTGTATAGGTTTCAGTGATATTATCATTATTCTATTAGTTCAGATGACATGTTTTTCCTTTATTAGCACCCTAAGAATACATGTCTTCATTTATCTTTTTTCTGTAAAACCAAGATGTGAGGGAAAACTGTTAAAAACAAAAAACAAAACAAAACAAAAATGGGAGGCAGATTATGAGGACCCAAAGGCTTTGTGGTCAGCAGTCCAGGCAGGGTCTGGTCCCCACTCACCAGCTGCCCTTGGGTGAGTTTTTGGCCCAAACTGCAATTTTCATTTCTGCAATATGTGGATCATCGTAATCATGGTTGCAGGTTGTGAGGCTTCAGTGAGATTATTCACGGGCAAAGCTTCAGGGTTCACCACCAGCAAATCCCGGCTCCCCTTTAGAAGACCAGCACCTTACAGAGTGTGAGACTCCTCTCACCGCCCTGACAAGGCAGCAGAGAACCGGCCTGGGAGACTAACTCCGCGTCCCTGGGAACATGATGCAGTCCGGGAAGTCTGCTTCACCTGCGAGGAGCAGAAAATAGAATTAAAAAGCACCTGTTGGAGACGCAGATCGTTTACTCTCTAACAGACTATAGCTGTTCCGGAAGGAAACAGTTCGCGTAGCGATTTCATCTCAGTCCTCATCAAATACCTGGGCTGCTGCTCCACCGCACTGTCCAAGCCAAGCTGATGGGACACCTGGATGTTGTGACCAGCCTCGCGCAGCCGGAGTAGACAGCTGGACACTTCCGACCACGCAGAGGGGAAGTCTGACCGTGTTGGAGGGGGGCAGATGACGCCTGTCCCGGGCAGAACTCCTGAGAGTCCTTCGCTGCACCTCTGGCTTGATTCACTGACTGCTGGGAGCAGGAAAAGGTAATGCCACATCGCCTTGCTGCCCTCCAATCCGCTTTCTGTATTTTATCCAAAGAGAACTTCTTGCAAGTTCATGCTAAGGATTTTTCATGAGAGCTGCGGAAGAGGCAAGTCAGAAATGGGCCCTCACTGCACGGGTCTCCCCCTAATTCCAACGGCAGTGAGCCAAAGAACACCTGGTATGACGCCGATGATAGTGCAGAGACCCTCGCAGCATGACTGTGGGCAACTGGGAAGAGAGGTGCAGGAGTTTGATTCTCAGCCTTGTCTGCGGACACAGCGGGACAGCAGGAAGGCCATAGGAGCCAAGGGGAGTGTCTACCGCTTGAGATACTTTGCTCACACCGGTCTTTCAAATGTCAGAATGTCTCCAATTTATTTTTTATTTACTTTATTTTATTTTTAATTGATAGCTCACACACATAAAAATATATATACATGCATTATATTACATTGTTGTTTACCCCGAGGTTCTCCCACCACCCTATCACCTGTGAACTGTCTTCATCTCTTGTACCCATCTCTCCCCTGATTTTACCCTTTCCCCCTCTCTTGCTGTATACTTCAGTTCTGTTGACAGTTTTAATTTTTTTGTCCCTTTGTTTATTTGTTTGTTTTCTCTAGATACATGACGGGATATTATTCATCAATCATTTTAGCGGAAACAAAGTCAGAAAGAAAAAGAGAAATACTGAGTGTCTCCAATTTAAAACAATGGATTGTAGAGGATCACTCATGGTATACCCACTCACTGTGTAGAACTGCATGAAGCATAAAGACAATAAAAATAACATTTTTATATTTTAGGTTTGTATCAGATCTATAGGAATTATCCCCAAATATCTAACCACAAGCAGTCCTTGAGCCTCAAAATTGAGGGTCAAACACATGGAAGTTTAATAGGCTGCCCAAGGATCCAGAAGATATGGGACTAGGACATTTTAGCTACTCCCCATCCTCTCCTTTTGTGGATGAAAAATGGCATCAAAACTAAAGAAAAGGCCTTGCAAGCACCCATGAATAGTTTTGCAAAAACACATGCTCGCAGCAGGATGAAGGTGATGTGAGGGGGGCACCCAAGGAAGACAGAGGCTGCCGGGCTACATCAGTGGGGTTTCAGAGCACAGCTGGAGACCTCTGTGATCACCCTTTGTCCCTTTTCCCCCAGGTGTGGTCCCAACTCAGGGGGGTGGGGCTATGAGAGTGCTGCTTCCTAAGCTGAGGCGGCTGGACTGGCCCTGTCTCCATATCGGTCACAGTCAATTTCTTCTGTTTGTCTGACTCTTCCAGACAGAACCAGAACATAGAGGATGCCCAAATGAGGACAGAAACTCATGGTCACCTGGCAGAAACCGCAGGCCCCACATGCCACATAGACGACACTGTGTTATCATCCTCGTGCCCTGCATGTGTCAACTTCTCATTAATGCGAGAGACACATGACCCCCCCCCTCACTGGACTCCCAGAGACCGTTGTAGGGTTCTTGATGGAGCTGGTTTCAGTGTTTGTGGGTCTCTGGAGAGGGAGGTGGGGAGAGGCAGAAGATAGGGGGAGGCGTTGGGAGAGGCGGTCCAAGCAGACACAGAGTTTCTTCATCCCATTCAGCATCTTTGATAGGACGGTTCATCACGATGAACGCATCGAAGACCAACAGATGCAGATGCCATCACAGAGATGGCAATTATTCCAAACTCTGCAAGATTTGCACAGGTAACCAAGGTGGGACCCGCAGGCACACAGACCATGTGGTGTTGGGGAGAAAGGTACCATGAACTTTCAGCTTATAAAAATAAAATAAAGCAAGATGCAGTCATCAGCTGAGTGCTGGGAAGGATTTTGTACAGAAAACTGCTCCATTTATCCTGAATGAAATCTCGGGAGCATGACGATGAGGATATAGGATACTCACGGATGATTTTTATGTAAATATCAAATTGATTTCCAACATGGTGACAACACTTCACACTCTCATCAGCAGTGTCTACCTTTCATTCCACCAATGCTCATTAGCACACAACGGTAAACCTTTTCAGCTGTAATCATTCTAATGAGCATGGGTTGGTACATCCTCGTGACTTTCATCTGCGTGTCTCTCATTACTGAATAGGTTCATCATCTTTTAACCACTGCTGTGCCCCTGATAACCCTTCTTTGCTCGAGCATCACTTTGAATCTTTTTCACATTTAATTTGGAAATTTGTGCCGCTGACTTTTGACAGTCTTCCTATATTACATACACGGCTCCGTTTCTATGTTACACACACAGATCCTTTGTCATACAAGGATCCACAGATATTTCCTTCTAGGCTATGTGTCCTATTAGTCATTATCATAACAGTGTTTCCTAACAGTGGGAATTTGGAATATTGCATTTAAATATGAACCAAGTTGCCTTTCCCTTTCTTTAATGGACCATGCTTTACTTGTTTTATTGAAATAAGCTTTGTCCTGCTACAGTCACAGAGACTGTCTGCTATGCCTTTTTCTAGAAAAGATCCCGCTTTTAAGTTTATCTACATGTGTGATTCATTATCATACAAGTATCTCATGTTATTACCAGAGTTTCACTGAGAACTCATGGAGAAGAGATGTGTCTCCTCTGCTGGACAAGAGGCAGAAGCAGAGGAACTGTGGGAACCTGCTATCGAGTCATGCATGCCTTGATGAGCTATCTTGTCATTGTGAGACAGAAAAGCTTGTCCACAGGACTCAGAGTGGCTGGTCTGGTGTCTGGGACCATTGGTAAATCAGTACAACCTATTCCTTAGACAAATGGATGACAGCTAGGAGTTGTCAGAACTACTGCTGGGGTGTCTGTCTTGCTCTGAGGACCAGGAATCCTGTTCTGGCTGAAAGCCCAGGGAGAAACTTGGGGAGCTTGTTGCTCACCCCAAGTCACCAGCTTCTGGCATTGGAAGTATAATGGGAGACAGAGAGCCTAACCCACTGAGTTGGCTTAAGGTGAGAGAGACAGAATATTACCTAAAAAAGGAGAAATTCCAGTCCCATCCCTACATAATTAATAATATTGCAAACTTCTCTTTCGTTTCTAAATTCTGTGTGCATATTATTGTTGACTTCTATTTCATTTTTTCCAGAATTTATCTAGTATCATTGACATAAAATAAAATCAAATCACTATAAAGTAAATGTTTATGTTTCAAAAGTTGATTAATCCTTGCATACCACCTAATAGATGCATTGACCTCAGGGGTTCCCACCAGACCCTTCCTTCCATCCCCCCACCCCCAAAGGAAAGCACTGGTCTGAATGTGTCATCTAGATTACTTTGCACTTTCCAAAATTTTGCATAAATGGAATCATTCCGTTCAATCCCTTCTTGGAAGATGTCCTCGGAATCATTTTTCTCGGTATCATTCTTGGAGACCGATGGATGCCGTTGACCTCTGCTATAGGTGGGAACAAGGCCCCTGAGTGGATGGCCACCATGTCCATCTCATAAGGACTTGTCATGGGTATTCATGTTGCTTCCAGCTGGGGGCTCCCAGAAAGTATCAGCTATGAAGGTGTGTTTTACAGTATTTGCTGGATGTCTGTGCTGTTTCCCTTAAGTTAGCACTTAAAGACGGAATAATCACGAGCTGTATCTTTCTGCACTAGAGGAGGACACTGCCAAGCTATTTCCAAACTGATTATAACATTTCATATTTCTCCCTGCAGTCTGAGGGGCTCCAAATACTCCCAGTACATCCTCTGGATTATTGTTTTTTAATTCTTAATTCCAATAATGTTAAGGTTTTCTCAAGACAAACCAGGCCTCCCCAATACTCATGGCTCTGAGCAGCTTCTCATAGTTACCATTTATTTCATGGTAATATTTGCATTAAAATTCATTTTTATCAAGTTGTCAAATTGTTATTGAGTTTTGAGAGTTCTTTGAACCATGACTTAAAATCTGTCTCTAGTTTCCCTTTTATTCACTTAATATATTTTCAAAAACACTATAGATAGAAAAATGTCCAATTTTATAACATCTTTCCAGGGTTTAAATTTAATCCTTGTGCTGTCCAAGTCAAGGCGAGCATGCCCAAGCTATTCAGAGCAGATCTCACCGCTGTCATTTGGCAAGTGAATTATTTTCAAATGAAATAAAATTGAAACCCTGTTGGAGCTATGTCCACAACTACCTAGAGGAATGAAAATTGGGGTCATTAGGCAGAATTAGGATTTTTATGGGAAATAACTTTCAGAGAATCCAATCTATGTGGCAAGACAAGCATATAACTTCAGGGCATCTGCTTTTTCTCTTATCCGTGCTACTCCTCAAAGTCCCAGGTCCGCCCCCCATTCCTTAGCATGGGATGGGAGTAGAGAGATATTATACACAGACACAAAACCTTATTTTGCACCATTTGCCTTAAAAATCTCCATCCATGTAGATCTTCGATGTGTATATAATCAAAAGTGTTTTTTCCCCACTCATCTGTCTGAAGTTAATTTGATCACTTCATATGCTCTACACGGAACTACAAGTGTGGGGAAAATCTCCATTCACACGTAAAAGTCTTCCCAAGAAGTCTGGCATAATGAACATATTTGATAAAAGCCTTATAAATGAAGAAAGAATATAGATTCTTGATACAAAGCCATGGAGGAAAACTTGAATGCTGCTCCCTTCAACAGGTCCCTGCCCACCTCCTGGCACATCTGATTACAACCATAACAATCATGATCACAGTAGGTTCCTTTGACAGTGACTCAGCAACACACACCCTACTGCTTCCCCCACAAACCCCTCCAGGAGTAAGGGGCAGGGCTTAGGAGCAGCATCCTAGCAAATTAATCTAATTTTGTTTTTTTCAACATAGCATGCTTTATCTACATTGGGCCTCAACTGTGCATGTCTCTTTAAATAGAAGGCTTTTCTCCCACGTTACAGCTCCATGACTCAGACTTAAGAGAAAATGATTATCATTGACGTGTCCTGTTTATTTTAGGTAAAATGACATAAAAACAGTCAACATAAACTTACTGCATCAACATAAAACATTATTGGGAAAAAAACAGTAATGAAATGGAGAACAAAGTTATAGAGTTGAGGCTCAATGCATGCCAGGCATTGCACTAATCTGAGTACATGCTGTCCACACAGGTGTTCCATGAAAACCAAACCTCCCTGTAGGAAGGAGACTTTGGGATGAAACTCACCATCTTCCATTCCACAGACCCAGAGCCAGTCTCCAGTGATGAATTTGATTTCAGGAGAGTCTATTACTTCTCCCAGTGATCTTGTGTAAAATATGCTTAGTGCACCGAGGTTCTGATCCATATGAATTTGGAGACAGATGTTTGATATTTATCTCCTCCCAGTAACTTTCAGAGTTTTTGTATCAACAGAATATTTCACATAAGAATTTTTTCCCAAGAACCAAAACATCCATATATATATATAGACCTTGTTCTCTTTCTTCTAAATGCTGCCCTTTATCTTTGTAGTCAAACATTCGGTTATCCTTTTCCTTTGCCCGTTGCTGCTATCTAGTGATTAGGTTAGAATAGCCTTGACTTGACATAATCACTAAACATTTGGTGAGTTAAGAATGAATGTTTGGGTTTGACTGTGGGTGTTTTTCTTGACCTTCCTACCACTGGTCCCTATAGTAAAAATAATGGGAACCAATTAGGCTGGAGGAGAGAACTCCATGAGCATGCAGATAATTTGTTTACCTTTAAACTTGCTATAGAAAGCATGTTTCTCCCCTAGATCTGAATGTCCGGTGAGTTTCAGTCTATATTTATGTGCCTTATCCTGAATGCAGAAAGTGTTTCTGGATCAAAGGTGAATTAGTATGAGGCATCAGAATCATGTTGTGAGAGTTCAGGGGAACCCCCTTGTAGGAGATTTCAAATCACCACAGGGGAGGAGTCATATGGACTGGGGTGGAGTTTATTCTCTGATATTTTACCATCTTTGCATGTAAACTCCCTGCTTCAAGATTCTGATTTTTCTCCACTTAGACATATAAACACATTTTAAGATAAACACTGAAATATCTTGGGAAGTGCCTCACTGTTAGGGTAGGGCAAATGAGTTAAGGTTTTTACTCATTCTATGACAGAAGAAATTGGTCTGTAATTTTTAACTTTGAAGTTCTGGTCACTTGTTTTCATATCAATTTACATAGTCCCTGTAAGATGGATGCTGTAGGATCAGCGAATTATTTGATCTTTTCTCCTATTGCCTTGCACAGGCAGCACCTGGGGTGTTGCATCTTCCCCATGATGGCACAGCCCAGTGGGTGTGTGTATATGTGAGTATGCACACCTGAACCTTGGAGAGAGTGGGTAAGGGGCACAGAAGGCATGAGAGAGCACGAGAGAACACCAGAGAGAGTGAATGAGTCCAGGGACAGAGCCTGAAGGTTCCCGGGGGGACTCCTGGCTTCATCTTTCCTGTTTCCCCCACCCTGCCTGCCCTGCTCAGTGTGTCTGTGTAGCTGCTACACCAGTAAAGACCCTTTGCAGGTGGGTGACCTGTTGCTGCCATGAGGACTTGTCACATGACATTCATCCGTCATCTTTTAAGACCCAAGATTTGCCCTAAAGGTTCTGGTTTCTCTGCTCCAAAGGCCTTTCCTGTACAAGGTCATGGAGGTGCTCCTTCCCCATTCATCTCCCACTGAAGTGAAAGCCAGTCAACAGGACATAGCGTAAGGTGAAATCCAATTCTTAAGACCTGGCATCTGCATCATGACAATTAGCCATGAAATGAACAGAGATGCATTTTCTCAAACCTGACAAAGAAAGACCCCTTTTTCGCCTGAGCCAACAAGGCAAACTATATCTCACCGAGTCCTGTGTTCAGACCTCGAAAAGTCAAGCCGTTCTTCTTAATGAATATTAAATGCAACATGCTGTTTTCATCTAATTGTCGCTAACGTGGGGCACAATGAAAATACTGCATTCTGATCATTGTACATTGCGTTCCTTGTCCTCGGAGACTTCATCTACACATCACGTTTTTTGGGAACAGCCAAAGCTTCAATAAGAGAAGTCAACACGCCTCCCTTCCCTTGTATAAAACATGACACCAGGCAATATAATTAAAACTAAACTTATTTCCTGTGGTGAAATTAACTTACAGAAATGAAGGTGTTTATTTATTAAATGGGATCTCTGGAGCTCCCGACTTATTCTTTCCCTCCTGGGAAGGTTTTGATTGTTTGCTTCCTTTCTCCTGCCTGCTTGCTGCGTAATTTAAACCTGACGCCTTCCATGGGGAGACGAAATTTGATCGGAGCACAGGCTGCACATTCAGCTAAACAAATTACCCGCGCTTTACTCTCCTTTCTTCCTGTATTCTTGCCTTTCCTCCCCTTTAAGAATCAAAAGAACTGCGTGCGGAGCTTCACAAGTGCTGCTGTGTGGTTCAGATTGAATTTGGGGTAACCAGGAGGACACGTCGATGCTGTTAGCGACACGGCCTGGCTCCATGAGAGTCAGTGGCTGACGCCAACGGCTGATTATTTTCTCGTTTCCTGGCGCCCCAGTTTGTCTCTGGCAAGTTTTGGATCTGAGGCACCAGCTCACCAGCTTCCGGTGACCATTGATGAGTCTAGTCAGATGCAAAATAATTAACATTGAAATCATCAGGCAACATTTTAAAAAGTAAAACCAAAAACCTTTTAGGAGTCCTCAAGTTTAGTAGCTGATAAGCCTCTAACATCCCTTCCTCTCTCTTATTCAGTGAAACACCTAAAGAACTCCGTTCAGGGCCCAGATGGCTGCTGCTGTGGGTTTGAGCTGCAACGGTGAGGGAGCTACTTCGGGGACTTAGGACATCTGCCTGTGACCTGGAGAAGCGCCCGGTGCACGCACCTGCATTCCAACCTCTCAGCCTGAGCTGTCTCCCCTCTGGGTTGGGTTATCACTGACAGCCATTTCTATCTAGCCCGTCGGTGCATCTCATAGTGGCCCCCGTGAGCTGAGGACTGATGTGTTTGCATTCCTTTAGTTTTGTCTAGAAGATGAGGGTTGAGAGAGCACAGGGGGCTCCTCCCCACACCATGTTTGCGCCCACAGACCAGGCTGCAAGGGAACACACGACCATTTTAGACTGTTTTGTTAAGAGCATCTCATTACCGGAACTTATTCGCGTTACTTCTTTAGAGATAATCTATGATGGCGTGGGGGACATTTCCAAGTGACGAGGCCTTGGGTACTGGAACCTCCTGTGCAACAGAAGCATTTGGTGTAGCCTCCAGGCGGGTGCTGGGACCCAGGGGCGGCAGCTTTCCTTGCCCCACCCCTCCAGGCGTCTGCACCTAGTGCTCGTGCATCCACACCGTAGGCTGGGGCCTTTTCCAGGAGTCTAAGTCTCAGGGTTGGACCCCCCATGGCTGGCATCAGCTTTCCTGAAAGAGAGTAAGGAAGGCAGCCTGTGCTTTGAGCCCTCCAGGATCCGAGAGAGTGCCCCACTCCCTGAGCTGCCCTCCCTGTGGTGCCCCAGCCCATGGAGTCACTGCTGGGCAGAACCAACTAGGCTGGGAAGGAAAGTCCCCTGCCTGATGCAGCCTGAGATGCAAAGCACCAGTTTTCCTTAGGACCTGGCAGCCTGGGCTGGGGAAGTAGCAGGCAGGTGTAAGATGACTGCGATAGTGCTCCTTCTGTCTCTGCAACCACACCAGCATCTGTTGTTGCCCTTTTTTTTTTATATTTTGCTCGTTTGTTTATTTGTTTTTGTTAGTATAGGCCCTCTGATATGAGCACTTTTACACTGTCGGTGGGAGTGTGAACTGGTGCAGCCACTGTGGAAAGCTGTGTGGAGGACCCTCAAACTAATGAAAATGGAACTACCATTTGATCTTGCTGACTACTGGGAATCTGCCCAAAGGAAACAAAATACCAGTACAAAAGGACACCTGTACTCTATGTTTACTGCAGCACTATTTACAATAGCCAGGACATGGAGACAACCCAAATGCCCCCAAACAGATGAATGGGTCAGAAAGCTGTGGTATATGTGCACAATGGAATACAATTCATGAATCAAAAAAGACAAACATGTCATTCACAGAAACATGGATAGAGCTAGAGGGAATCATTTTAGTAGAAATAAGTCAGAAAGATAAACACTGGATGGTTTCATTTATATGAGGGATACAGGGAAAACAAACAAAACAAAATGGACAAGAAAAGTTTAAAACTGCCAGCAGAACTGAAACATAGAGCAAGAGAGGGGAAGAAGGTTAAAACCGGGGAAAAATGAACACAAGAGTTTAAGATGGTTCACAGGTAATAAGGTGGTGGAAGAACCTCCAAACAGACAATGATATAATATGTGTGTGTGTGCTGGGCACACACAAAATCAATTTTAAAAAGCTAAAATTAGAAGAAAAAAAGATGCTTGTGAGGGGTCCTCCTCCTGAGGAAACATATTTATAGGCAGAACAGAGAGGAACTGTGGAACCCCCTCTCCTCTCCTCTGTGTCTCCCCCCACCACCAGGGCCTTACTCCATATAGATCCAAGCCCTACCCCCTGCAGAAGCTGGATGCTCACAGATACAGAAGGTTCCCTGCAGCACTTGATTAAGTGGATTCTTTCTTCTGCCAACCTATATGAGGCACTGACACAATGCGCTGGCCTCGCTGGCATCACTGATTTGATCTCCAGGAGCAGAACGGATAGCAGAGAGCAGAAGAGATGATTAGCATCGTCATAGAGTAGCTGCATGAGGAGGGAATGCAGGAATCAGAGCGTGGGCGCAGTGAGTGGCTACAGATTCCTGGAATTGGCTAAGAGGGTGTCTCCTATGGAAGAGCATTCAGGCCTTGCTTTGGAAAATGATGGATATGAGCTGCCTGAGAGCAGCACGGGAGGGGATGCCTTGCCCCTGGCCGGGGCCACCTGCGGGATTCGGTGGAAGCCTCGCAGCCTTGTGCTGCACTTGGAAACAGGCGGATCACAACACAACCAACACAAGAATTCCAAGACAGACAGAGAGGAGGCCAAAGTCATCCCCTGAAGAACATGACTTTAAGTGTTTCTTTTTTGTTTTTTAGTGACCTATGATTCCTTTATTGATGGTTGATTGATCGACTGTTTGCTGTGCACAGTTTGCAAACCAGAAAGATCATTGCAAAGGAGATAAGGAAAACTTCTCTCGTTAACTGTCCCTAAAAAAATCTTAAGACTAATTTACTGCAATAACCTTCTAAAACTGCACTAGCGCCTATTGGCTTTTCTAATCAGAGAAAGCAACCACCTGCATACACTTTCTCAATTACTCTTAAACTTTAGAATGTTAATTGTCTCTCAGGTTTGTTTGTCTTCTTTGGAATTCAACAGGTCCTCACCCTGTGTCCCTATAAATACCCCTTTCTTTTGTTAATAAAGTTGTCTCATAGTTCATACTTCCATCTAACCCCCGGCGGTGGCTGGGCAAATCTCTTCTCATAAATTCATTTCTCGTACCTTGCGGCCAACAACTGTTCACACACACACACACACACACAAATATATATTCTCCATAATTGTCTTCCTCGAGGTTCTCCCACCATCATGTCACCCGGGAACCATCATCTGAATATCTTGTGCTTGTCTCTCCCCCAGTTTTAAAAGAAATAGAAACACCAGCCAGCCTCCCTTCTATGTGGGGTAGAGGGGAACGAACAGAAGAACAAGAAGTTAAAACTCCTATCTGACAGCAACACAAAAGCATGAGTTTCCTTCAACTGTGCTTTCTGCTTACGTCACATCAGGTCACAATCCTGAACATGTGTTCAAGATGTGCAGGAACCTTGCTCCCCTGGGCATGCCACTGCCACATGCCCCCACCTGGGCACTGAGTCTATCACTGCTGAGGCTGAGAGGAAGGAAGAGGCTTGGATGCATGCTCACAACATGACTCGTCTCCCTGCCTGATTGTGTCCATCAGCATCAACACCTTGTCCCTGTCATTGTTGCTGCCAGATACAACCTTTTCACCATCATGGTTATTTCCTCCCCACTTATTCCCTTTACATGACCCACACCCTGATGTCTCTGTAGCAGAATGAAAACAAGGGGGCTGGATGAGGTTTAAACAATATCTGGAGTGTACTCTGAAATATTCCCTGAGCTCTTAGTTTTAGCTCCCATCCCTGGATGCAGCAGCTAGTCTACTGTTTTGGGATGGAACATTTCAAAGCCATCCATATCCTTAAGGAAGGTAAATTTTTCTCTTATCCGCTCTTCCCACCGCGGATGGGAGGGAAAGCCCTGCAGTCACAGGAGAGCTCAGCCCACAGATGGATCTGGGACCTGAACGTGTAGCCACATCCTTGTGTCTTGCTTTTTCCCTGCTGAGTGACTGGTGCTACTGTGGAACCCAAGCCAGGTGTCCATGACAAGCTTTTAAGATTTTAATATACAATATAAACAACTATGTGCTTTTAACTGACATGCTGTCCTGACATGGGCTTCTTTCTGCTCTAGCGTTCCTGCTGCAAGCTTAGCCAAGCTCCCAGCCAAGTTGAATGACTCCTTTGCTTAAACATTTATTCATTGTAACGATTTTGCAATTATAGAAACGAGGCAGTCTCTCAGCTTGCTCTGTTTGCTGTCTCTCTTCTCAGATACCCATTAACCTGCCTGCAAGCAGGGCTTGGGTGTGAAGCTTGGTTTTTGTCAAGCTCAGGACTTGGAGAATGTCCAAAAATATCTGTCAAAGGAAATAACACATTTCTCAATCCAGCACACTCACATTCATATCTTTGAGAAAAAATTGTCTTAAATTGGAAAACTTAAGCAAAAGAAATATAAGTGCAGTTCAGAAGGTCTTGTTGTAAATCAGGAATAATTTAGAATTACCAGAACTTGGAAGAGATTTACTCTGTGTACACATTCAGAAGGTGGAGTTCGAATCTGTTCAAATACAACCCAAAGCATATTTCTAGTGATTTAGCCACAGGTTTTGAAAGCTTTGACTTCAACTTTTAAACCCAGCTCCTCTCCCTTAGCAGCTTGACTCTGGGAAAGAGTGCTGCCCTGAAAGCAGCTGTGGGATAGATATACTTGGTAGAATATTATGCAGCCATGAAAAGGTTAAATCATGTTATTTGCAATAATAAAGGGTAGATCTTGTTATTTGCAATGACATGAATGGAACTTCTGGGCAGGATATTAACTGATGAATGAGTCGCAATGAGTCAGAAAAAGATAGGTAAACACCTGATGATTCTACTCATATGTGTAATATGAAAAGCAAAGCAGTGGAACAGACACAAGTAAAACAAACTCAAGAAATTTGACTGTAGACCTGACAGTGCTAGAGGGGAAGATTGACTGGGGATGGAGAGGAGCTAAGTGGTGTGTGCTATGGAAGAAGAGGAGACTTGGGAAGACAAGTGAGAGATGCAGACTCCAGTCTCAGTGGGGCTCTGCTTCCTCTAAGTCAGTGAGGTGAATTTGCTTAGGGGAGGATCTGTGGTAGCACATCTGTCAGATGGGGAGCCCGGTTGTCCATTCACTGTGCCTGCTCATCTATGTCCTGTTGTTCCCTCTGCTTCCTGACCCCTCCAACTCTGTGATGTAAGCTAATCCAGTCTCAGCTGGAGACATTCACTCTGCATTGACGTTACATTTTGCCTCTCATAGTCTTCAATATAGATGGAAGTTTTAGCTGAAAAAGACAAAACTGGGTGATAAACAGGAGACATTATTTTCCAGCCTCAAAATCAAGTCAGTGCTTATATCTCAAGTACTTTAACCTTAAAAAAAATTCTTAAATGATAGTCCCTGAATCTTTGTTTCAGATGGATTAAGCAGCAGGGAAAGTCAGTTCCTGAATAATGCAGCACCTTTCTTGGCAACTGCACCTCATTCCTTAATTTGTGTCTTTATAAATATTCATCCACTTCACTTATTCATTTGCCTAAAAATGACCTGCTCCTTTGTAAAGAACTAGGTGCAGATTCACAAGAAAGGGCGAATAAGAGAGATTGACACAGTAAAAGACTGTAGGCTATTAGAAACATGGCTTGTAGCAACTTTAAGATAAATTACTAGGCCTTTTAAGGGTTTAGGCAAGAGGAGAAAAAAGGTGGCCAAGAGAATGTTTTATGGTCACTTAACTAGGGAAGACTAATGGCTAGGGTACAATAAAATTGGGTAAAGCATTATTTTTTGTGAGATAATGGCGGGCAGGGGATTTACCCATAAATTTGTTGGTAACTCCCAAGGAATGTTTCTTAAAGTAAACCTTGGAGGAATGGAGAAGCTGCTCTTTGTCCTCTGGATGTCTATTATGCTAGTTTTGTCCTTAGTGTTTTGAAGCCAGATAAGATAGTGAAATGAAGTCTTTCTCGTTTTACAGCATGAAGTCAGTTTGGTCTTAGCTGGCAGCTTCTGACACACTTTGAAATCGTGAGATTGAAGTGGGGTCTATAATTCTGAACCTGAGGGGTTGTGGCTGCAGTGTGGATTGGACTGAGCAGGAAACATGGTCGCATGGACTGTGGGTCTGTGCACTGGCCATCCTTCCACGGACTTGTGTTCAGCCTGCACCCTGGGCCAGCTGCATTTGTGAACTGCTCCCAGGGAGACAAAAAGGATTAATTCCCCACCTTCAGAGTGAAACCTGGATGAGGATTTGGGAGTGTCTAATTCTGGAGTGCAGTGACAGAAGGTGTCAGAGCACAGGTGTGCAAGTGTGCACAGGTGTGCACGCATATGTGTAGGCTTGGTGAGGGACTGAGTCCTAGGGCCCTGGGATAGGAGAGGCGGCAGCTGGAGTGTGAGCTCTGTGCCAGCCCAGGGCTACAGAGCAGTGGGGTGGGGGTGGGATCCATGCACACTTTCAGGTTCTGCTGACATTTTGGACGAAGGGTAGGACTGTGGGATTGCACATGAGGAACAACCATGCCCTGTCTCATGTGGAGTGGTGTAGAAGTCAGGGCGCTGGTGAGCTACCGGGCAAGCACTTTCCAACTCAGATTTTTCCAACGCAGACACAAGAATAGAGAGCAAGGAACGGCAAGTGCCACATCAGAAAACAAAACAAACAAACAAAAATAGCAACTCTTGCCGAAGAAAAGTGCAGTCTTGTTCTCCCGTCGGAAGCTGATGGCAAAGAAATCCTGCCTGTAGGATTTCTCACAGAGTCACATTCCTCAAGGATATAAAACAGTGACCACAAATGATTTTTTTCCCCTTCCTTCAAATTCTGCATCAATTTCTACATTATTTCCTGCCAGCATTGGTCGAATCTGAAGGTGAGCAGAATACCTGTGGAATGCTTGCAAAACATGTGCAGACGCAGAGAACTAGGCCTCCCTGTGCCGGTGTAGCACTTAGCTTCTCTCAGCCTCAGAGCCATTCCCTCTCTCACGTCCCTTATTCCTTTCCTGTTATCGTGAAGGAGACAGAGATGTCCCAGGGCCAGGGAAACCCTCAGCAGCCCCCGAGCATGGAGCCTAAGCTCTCCAAGCCCCATGAGGAGCACAGGCTCCATCACCTGGAGGGAGACACAGTAGTTTGTGGAGCGAACAGCACAGCTGGAGGCAGGGAGGTGACTGGTCTCACCCAGTCCTAACAGATGCCAGACCATGGTGTCTTGAGCCTCTGGCCTCTTCCTCTGTAAGAAGAATTCACAGTTCGCTCTCTATGACCTGTGGGGATGCTCCGGACAGGTCCCCATGAGCTCAGCCCCTCCTCTGAGGACCTCCTTTCCACCTGTAAGTAAGGGGGAGGCCATGCCTCATGTTCCTCTGTTCTGTGAAGCTCCCCACTGCCCCCCTTGATGTCCTGGGTCCCCTAGATTCCTGTTCATGTCACTCTTCTTAGGAATCCCCAGTGCCTGAACCCCAGGCCTGAGCTCTGCACCTGACTGCTCTTCCTTCTCTGCCTCCCCCTATGCTGCTGGGACTCCCCGCCCATTCTGAGTGGACAAAGGCCCCTGTAACTGACATTACCCTGGGCTCAGTCCCTCCATGTGCCAGCAAGGAAACCAAGGCAGCAGTGTGTGTGAGCTGCCTTGACCACTGACCCGCGATGGCTTGATGACTGAGCTGGCGGACATGGGGCTGGGAGTGGAAGGGGGCACAGGGAGTGAGTAGATAGACCGACTATCTCACCCTCTTCCTCAGAATTTCCTTAACACCTATCAGCATGAGGTACAATCTACATAGAGAGGTGGCTACAAAGGCATAGTTTCCTTACAGAGGAAATCCCAAAAGGAAAGCATAGTTGGAAGTGGCCACTGAGCCTCATCGTTGTTACTGTGACTAGTCTGGCTTCTGAGAGAACCAGTCCATGTGGCTGGGGTGAGGGGAGGTCCTTCCAACCTGAAGCTGCCAGTCACATCACTGCATTTGCCAGTAGGATCCTGCTTCTCCTGACCTTCACCGCAGCACACATCCGGGCCCCATGTCTCATGCTCAGGCAAAACCAGGTCACGGCCGTGTCATTCTGGACACAGAAAGACAGATGTCAGTGCAGCTCACTGAGACAGAGAGATTATATTGCTCCACTAAACAGGGTCCCACAGAAGGAAGTGGATCCGAAGCTGCAGTAGCAGCCACAGGAGCAAACAGCCACTGCTGATGAGGTATATGGCTGCATGATGAGAACCAAGACAGCCAGTCACAGCAGGCAATAGTCAACCATGACCAGCCGGGTCTCCCTGGTCTCATGGAGGTGAGACCTTTTCCTCCAAGAGTCTCCCACCCCAGCTGCCAGGAACCATTCTAACCCTGCCTTTTTGCTGCCACCTCCTTCCCATGACTGTGGCCCAAATGATCTCTCACTGGTGACATGCCCACATTCCTTCCATTCTCACAGAGCTTTATTCACAGAAAACTCAAACTGTGAGTACTTTTAGAAAAGGCTCTTTTTCAAGGCAGTTGTTTAGTGTGTGCAGTGGTGCTTAAGCAGGCTACTCTCAGACATAGACAGGCCGAGGTGACCCAGGACAGGTTGACCTCCCTCACGGATGCTGATATGCCCTGGTCAGCTCAGTTGTACTTAAGAAAGCAGGGTTCTAGGGGAGCTATAGATGGCTGAATGATCTGCATGGATGTGTTACATGAGGAGAGCTGTGATTTAGTCAACACAGAGCAGAAAGAAGCAGCTTGGTCTGACTCTGTGTCACAGGATAAGGTTGACCATCATCCTGGCTGGGGTGTGCTGTACCCATCCTCACCACCAGTACAAGCACCTGGCTCACAGCCTGCACAGACTCTATATGGGCACCTGCAGGTTAACATACACCCCAGGCAGGGCAGGGCCAGGCTGGGCAATGGGGCAGGCCAGTCACCAGACCCCGGAGAATCTCCACATTATCTCTATCTCTCTCTCATCATTCATATTCTCTCATACTTGAGCACATGCTCTCACCCCTTTCTCCCAGGCCCATCTGTGCGCCCTCATACACGTACACATCCCTTGAATTGCACAGTCATAGGGAAGACACAGACCCCCAGGTGCTGGAGATACAGGCTGACAGAGGAAAAAGTCTGGCTCTCCCCCTCACCCTACAGGTAGGCAGTCCAAGAGAAAGAGGAGTCTCAGCAACCTGAGCCCTGGGCCCCGAAGTCATCACATGGCATGACACAGCTCTGTCGGAGTCGCCATAAGCAGTTTCATTAAATCAAGACAGTAAACTACTTTGGACAATGATAACTGGCCAGTCATCTGAAGTTCTTCTGGCTTTAGCAATAATGGCCCAAATGCTTGCCCCTTTGAGGGTACTTAAGAACAACCCAGAAAGTAGGCTGTGCCCAGGCCCAGGGTCGCTGGATTGTGAGAGGTGGGGTGTTTTCTCCAAAGAGTCCTGAATCTGTCCTTTTCTCCATATGCTCTTCCATCCTCAGGAAGGGCTGTTATAAAGATCTCCCAATATTCATGGACATAGAATATTCAGTGTTTTTCCTGCATGACACAAAGTAGAAGTGAGGTAATAAAGGGGATAAAGAACTGGATGAGTACTGGAAAAGAGAAATAGGCCGGTCTTCTGGAAACACTGGGGGTGCAGGTAAAGAAACACCCCAAATGCCTCAGGAATGAGCAACTCCACCGTCTGCACTGGTCAGCACCTGCAGGAGGGACAATGGCTCCTGGGTGGAAAAGCTAACTTCTTATGAGTGCTGGAGCTGATGGAACTCGCTGCTATGAGAGCTCCATCAGCTGGAGCCTGATCTCTGACAGCTGTTAGAAGAACATTCCCTTCTCTCAATAATGAATAGGGTCAGCACTGGCATAATTATCTAGGGTGGTAACGCTCGTTCAAGCAGCTAATCACATGTAGATTCCACAGGACACCTGAGAAGTAGGTTCCTCAAACGGTGTTCCACACTCAGGGGCGGTTCTCTCTGTGTCTGAGTCAGTGGATGCACACAGAAGCACCCCCACAACTGGACAGGCCTGGCCTGCAGAGTAAGGTCACCTGGATTCCCATCAGGCTGTAGGTCCTCCTCAGCCGGTACTGAGAGAGTTGACAGGGAGGGACGTGGCCCGTCGGGATTAGCATCTACCTGGATTTTCCTGAGGCGTTCTTGCCATCTATCTCCTCCTCCTGTTGGCCAGCACCTAAGCCCCAGGAGATGCCAGAGAGGAAGGAGGGCATTCCCAGTCAATATTTGTGTCCAGCCTTCCTCCCACGGAACTGCTTCTGGCTGGCTGGTCTCCAGCTGCAGCATGGAACCAGGTCTTCACAGGTAGCTCTACACCTCCTCCCCTCACCCTTTTATTTATTCATTCATTCGTCTATTCATTCATTCATTTATCATATTTTTATATTTGTTTTATTTTGCATCATTATCTACCCTGGGGTTCTCACACCAGGTCATCATCTGTGATCGTCTTAGTCTTGTGCCCAGGGCACACTGAAATCCAATTTTTTTTTTGTCACTGAAACATTTGTATTAAGCACCTCCTCAATGAACCCAATTTAATGATTTTGGAGACCCTAATTGATAAAAATGTCTACTTTACTTTGCATAGAAGTATTTGTATAATGTCTTTGCCCCAAAAGAAGCTTTTTCTAGCTTAAAAATATACATTTTTAAAATTTAAAAATATACTTGAGAGTCTTTTATCCTGGTGAGTTGGTTGATGTCACTGTGTGTCATGTGGGTAAGGGTCACCCCTCTTCTGAAGTACGTCACCTCACACACCCACCACCGGAGATCTATATAGACACATTACCCCTCTTCAGATATAGGTCACTTCACACACCCACCACTCAAGACCCATATAGACACATGACTGTCTTCCCACCAACTAACCAAAGGGAACTAGGTAATTGAAGCTACCATGTCTGTCCTGGCCACCGGACTTTTCCACCACATAGTATTTTCCCCAATGTTGACTCAAAATAATATACTGTATCCGAAGTTGCTTTCTTGATGAGAATACATTGGTTTGTTTTCCTTTCTCTTTACTTTGTTTAGTATTAAGATTCTATAAATATATGCTAAAAATAATTTGTCTTCAACATTAAATAATCAAATTATCTTTTCTTTTGTATCTAAAAGGGTAAAACAACCGCCACAGTATCTGAGCAAGCTACGTTTAGCAAGAGTGTACAAAAAGGAAGATTTCTTAGTGATACTCCGGAATCTGTTTTAATGGAAATAATAATTTTATATGTGGTTTTACTCTTTCACCATCCAAGAACTTAAATATAAGTAATAAGAGAAGAAGAGAAGTTATTTTAGCTCTCAAAACCACGTCCTACAGGCTGACAGAGGTGACATTGAACAGTGTTATGAGTATCCTCAAGTCTGTCTGCTTCTGTACGAGCAAACAAACTGTGGAAATCTGTTATATTAATAGCACAGGATAATTGCAAAAGTTAATTTAAAACTGTATATTTGAAACAAAATACAGTTCCACTCAGTGCTTGAATTTTCTCAAAGTGCAATTTTGTGCCAATACAAAAAGCCAATCTGAACCAGGAGAGTGAAGCTTCCCCAGATGTACTGTTTTCTGATCTACTGTATTTATATTTTGTAGAAAATGTGTAATAAGTCTATTAAAATGCACAGAAGTGAAACCAAAACATCATGCATGTAATTAATCTACAAACTCTAAGCCAAAAAAGAACCAAGGATTATTTTCTTAATAGGTGGAAAAAAAAAAAAAGACAATGAAGCATATCATCATTTTCTTTTTTTAGTGGAAAATTCATTTTAGCTAATGCCAAAAGTGTCATTTTCTCATAGTGTAACATTTTTTTTTTTTATGGTCATCCAAACAAATTTTTTATAAATTTTCAAACTGCTTTCTGTGCCCAGTAGCCATCATTTCCTCCTTTTACTGATTGAATTTCGAATGGTCCACACTTAACTCAGCAGACACTGGGCCAGTCTAGCAGTTTTGCCATCTGGGACAGACAAAAATGTGACAGATAGGGTGACACGCCAGGAGTCCACCATAACTGGATGCTGGTTAAGACTTCTGAGTTGAGCATTTCCTCTCAAAAGTATAACTGGATGCTGGTTAAGACTTCTAAGTTGAGCATTTCCTCTCAAAAGTATAGTCCAGTGAACACTTTTTTCAAATTAAAAAATCCTTCTATAACAGAACATGCCTTAAGAGATAAATTAATAAAACTAAGAAAAATATAAGTTATATTTTTCATGATGTATTGGAATGAAGAATGTTTTTCCTCATCATTGCACAATCATTTTTTTTAAGTAGTGATAAAATATGGAGAAGCAGATATATAATAGACATTCTAGATAATGTGATCAAATTTTGTCCTTCAACAATATGAATTTTCCTTTGCTGTATTAAGATGCATACATTTAATTCTATATGAATTACTGGCCAAATAAAATATTAATTTGTCAATTAATGACATTAATTGTCATTCATTGAAGTGAGAATCAAGAGAAGAAAGGTGCATGAGCCTAGTTCTCATGGTTGGACTTTACTGTTCATTTGTTACCAGGAGACTCATCCTCCAGAATCATCACAATTTTTTTCCAAGAAAATGGAATTAACAGTAAGAAACAAATATCACAATTCATCTTCCAGGCCCTGGATGTGGATGAACAACAGCTGGAGGAAATGTTGGCTGCTGAGTTGAGTACAGCTAAACACAACGAGATGTAAATTGACAATGAGACCAAGATGAGACTCCCATAAAGGTGAATAAGCTCATTAGAAAAATAATTTAACATAAAGAGCTACATACTAGGACTGAAAAACTCAATGGATGTGTTCCTAAAGATAGTGCAGAACTAAATATTTTCTCCTGGAGGTGTACAGAAGTCATTCATGATGCAGCCAAAGAGGCAACAAAATTTAAAATAATTCACAATCTAAGGCTGAAATACTCAGAATTTTGAGTGAAAATAAAATATTTTAATCAGAATTTGCAGAAAGAAGAGATAGAATGAACACAACATATATTAAAATATAATGTCTAAAATATTCTCAAACTATTCCCAGAAGTTCATGGGATCCCAACTTTCAGGTCATATGAACTTGACTAATCTCAGCATGAACATCAGGAAAACAAAATGAGAGAAAATTATGGAATATCATCACTGATGTTCCAAAGAGCAGTTATGGGGACTAGAAGCCCTGCTTCCTGTGACCTGATCTTTATTTTCTTGGTTCACTACTATTGAAGAACATCAGGAAAACAAAATGAGAGAAAATTATGGAATATCATCACTGATATTCTGAGAGAAAAGAACAGTTATGGGGACTAGAAGCCCTGCTTCCTGTGACCTGATCTTTATTTTCTTGGTTCACTACTATTGAAGAACCATCATGTCACATCCTGCCAAGTGTTTGGCAGTGGATGTCTCCCCTCAGATGTAAGTCATGATAGCATCCCCACCACCAAAGTACTCATCGTCCTAACATGCTCCATGTGTTTACCTCACTCCCCTTTACCTCTTCTGCCCTTTCTTCTCCACCTCAGAAAGTGTCAGATCTGTGGTTTATATCAGCCTGGAATATTACTGAACAATCAAAAATGATAAGTCCAAGTCATTTGAAGAAAAGTGGATAGAACTGAAAGGGATTATATTGAGCAAAATAAGTCATAAGGAGAATGATAAAAGCCAGGTAGTGTCAGTATAGGTGATATATAGAGAAAACATCCACTGATTTTAAGTGGATTAAATCTGTAAAGATTCTTTTTCAAAACAAAGTACTCAGTCCTGACTTTAATATACCTTGTTTGAAAGATTTTGCTATTCATTTAAATGTTGATTTAAATGTTCTTAGAAATATACTCCACTTACCCATGATTTAATGTATTAAAAGTTACATTTTTTTATCATACCTCAGTTGGAAAATACAAAATACAATATTGCTTTAGAGAGAACCAATTCATTTTTGTTTGACAACTTTCTCTACATTATTAATATTGGCTATAGATCATCAGCTGTTGAAGAATTAGAATACATCATTTTACATTCCCCATACACAGAATAATTGTGACTTGTTGTGCTTCTATTTTCCTGCACAATTACTCATGACAAGTGAGCGATGGGCAGTTCAAACAGAACTGGATCAAATGAATACTCCTTGTAGCTTCAAGGAACCCTTAGCACACAAATTGATTGGTTCTTCAGTACAAGCAGCACAACAAAATGGGTAAGAATGAGGAAAACCCATTACTTATTTTAAACACTTAAAATTACTTTCTAAAGGTCATATCAGTGGAAAGTGTTATTCTATTGTAATATTTATCAGATCTGACATTTATGCTCTAAAAATTGACCCAATCCTTGTATAATTTCCTAGGAATATTCTATCATTTTCTTAGCCCTGCAGTAAATTGTTAAAATGGGTCTTTAAGCACTCAGCTCTGATCATACACACATGGCTCCAAAATATAGAACGGACATAAAAGTTAAAGGAGACTTAGCTGGCCTCCGGCATAAACAAAGTCAGATTATAAACCAGTCAAATATAAATGTAATAGAAGTAGATTTACAAATTGCACCAGTAGCTCTCCTCTACATAACACAAAATTCAAAAAATTTGTGTGTGCTATTTTTTTTTTTTTTTTACTAAAGTTCATTAACTTTTACAAAGGATTTACCAAAGGTAGTTCTTTTTCCTCTAAATGTGCTTTAAAATTTTGGTTAATATGTGACTATTTTGCATAAAAGAAAGATGAAAACTGAGATCTTTTTATTAAAGTTGACCTCTGTGAAGTGGGACCTAGTCGCACACCATGCTTTAGGCCAAACTAGTAACATGAAGTCAGGCTTCACTTTAAGTGCAGAATGCATTTGATCTAGTTACATAATATTAACTGTTGAAGTCGATTCAGTCAGTGGTATGCTACGATAACTGCTGTGCATTTGAATCTGGATGGTTCAGCTGCTGTTAATGAGACTGTCTGTGAAGAAGGAAGCTCACCATCTTGCAGTCAACACAACTCACTCAGGACAGTGGTTCCAAAAGCAGACTCAGGTGGAAGGTGACATGCACATAGTTACATGCACAGGATTTGTGTTCCCCAGCTGGCTGTATATTGTCTGTGCAATAGAAACCACCAGCTCTTAGAGACTGTTTTAGTAATTTCAGATTGCAGGAGTTTGCAAAGGCACATCGTTGTCAATGATATCCTGTGTGCCGGAGCCTGGGGTATAGCATCCCCACCCAGAGCACACAGAGTCTCCAGTCTTGGTGAGATCAGGGTGTTGTCTAAGGGAAGGTGTGCACATAAGGAGTTGTAGACCTCTGTGCTGCAAAATGTCCAGCACAGAAAGTCTGTTCACCCCCATCACTTTATGTGGGTAGTTCTTTTAATGGTGGTGAGAAGTTTTACAATCTCTGCTCTAAGCAACTGTCCACCAGTCACCAGGATATAGTTGCCATGCTGTAGAAGACAGTGCCAGGACAGGGTCACCTTAGAGCCAGACCTTCACACCTAGCCAACACCTTCCCCTGCCTGTCCCACCCACCATTGGCCTCTGGCCACCACTAACCATTCTCTATTTCTGTGACATCTTTTATTTCTTGGATTTCACAGGTATCATCGTACAGTAGGTACCTTTCTCTTAGTTCATATAACACAATACCCTCAGTGTCCACCCATGTTGGAAAAGTCAGGAATTCCCTCAAAAAACAATGGTTGAATACAATCAGCAAGGTGAATATCATGAAATAGTTCTCTTTATTTATTAGGATGCTAAACTTTTTAATGAATTGCCAGAGAGTAATAGGTCTTACTAATTTTGTGAGTTCTAATAAAATATAATATGGTGCATGTTGAAGAAATTGAGGCAATAATTGCCTAAAAACTTGGCATCATTTAAGATGATTTATAACATAAGAATGTTTAATAACCCAGAACATAAAATAAGAGTGTGGCTAATTTTAAGCTTCTTATCTATTGTTGAAGATGAAATGATGTCTTTACAATGAAGTAAAAAAGCCTCCCTGAAGACAAAGACCTGATATAAATCAGTTAGACTTGTAAAAGGTCCTTCTCCAAAATCTGTTCATTTATCTCTGTCCATGATTTTTACACACACACACACACACACACACATATATATATATATATATAGAGAGAGAGAGAGAGAGAGAACATATTTGTTTACCCCAATATTCTCCTGTCACCTTTATCACCCATATACCTTCTTTATCTCTTATGCCCCCCCATCCTCAATTTTACTCTCCTCCCCCTCCTTTGATCTATGCTTCAGTTCTGTTGACAGTTTTAATTTTTTCTTGTCTGTGTGTTTGTTTTCTCTACATCCCTCATATAAGTGAGACCATCCCTTATTTCTCTTTTTCTTTCTGGTTAATTCCCACTAAGATGATTATTGATGCATAATATTCCATTGTATAAATATCCCACATCTTTTTTCAGGCATTCATTAGTCTTGGGGCATTTGGGTGTTTCCATATCTTGGCAAATGTAAATAGTGCTGCAATAAGCATGTGAGTACAGGTGTCCTTTTTTTTCAGTGATTTTGTGTCCTCTGGGTATATTCCCAGTATTGGGATTGCTGGGTTGAATGGTAGTTCCACTTTCAACTGTTTGCTGATTCTCCACACACCCTACCATAGTGGTGGACTGTTTTGCACTCCTACCAACAGTGTAAGAGTGTCCCTTTTTCTCCACACCCATTGCCAACACTTGTCCATTTTTTCTGTACATGGGTCATTCTTACTGGTGAACGATGATATCCCAATGTGGTTTTGTTTTGCATTTCTCTGACTATTAGTGATGTGGAGCATTCTTTCATGTGTCTATTGGCCATCTGTCTTTCCTCTTTGGAGAAGTGTCTTTTGGTTCTTCCCATTTTTTGACTGGGCTTTTTGCTCTGTTTTTGTTGAATTGTATGAGTTCTTTGTGAATCTTTGTTATCAGATCCTTATTGCTTGTATGGAGGGCAAAAATGTTTCTCCCAGTAGGTTGGGTTTCTCTTGTTTTGTTTATTATCTCTTTTGCTGTACAGAAGCTTTTAGTTTTATGTAGTCCCATCTGTTTTATTTTTTCTTTCATATTTTTGTTTTGTTTTGTTTTGTTTTTGCCAGTTGTAGATAAATCCAGAAATGGATTTCTGAAGTTTAATTCATGGAGGGTTTTGCCCAGGTTTTCCTCTATGTATTGTATGGTTTCAGGTCTTTTATCCAAATATTTTATTCATATTGAATTGTTTTTTGTAGAAAGTATGAGGGAGTTGACCTGGTTCATTTTTTTTTTGCATGTCTTGATCCAGTTTTCCCAGCACCATTTATTGAAAAAACTGTCCTTGTTCCAATTTATGTTTTTTGCCCCTTTGTCAAAGATTAGTTGCCCATATATGTGTGGTTTTATTTCTGGACACTTGATACTGTTACACTGGCCTGATTATCTGTTTTTGTACATATAACATGCTGTTACTATGGCTTTGTAGTATAATTTGAAGTCTGGAAATGTAATACCTCCAGTCTCTCTATTTTTGATCAGGAGGATTTTCTATATTCAAGGTCTTTTGTTATTGAATGGCATTTTGTTATTGACATGTCATTCTCAATGTCATTGAGATTTTTATTGGAGTTGCATCGAATCTGTAAAATGCTTTTGGTAGAATAACCATTTTACTAATGTTAATTACTCCAAACCATGGGCAGGGAATGTCTTTCCATTTTTCTGTCTTCTATTTTTTAAAGAATATTTTGTAGTTTTATTTGCACAAATTCCTCACTTCTTTTTTTATGTTTATTCCCAGGTATTTAATTTTTAGTGGGGTAACGGTAAATGAAATGACTTTAAAAAAATTCTTCTTCTGACCAAGTTTTTGCGTAAAAGATGGTCACTAGTTTCTGAGTGTTGATTTTGTGTCCAGCTACATTACTGAACTGGTTTATTATTTCAACTAGATTTTCTGTGGATTGTTTGGGGTTTTCTATATACACAATCATGTCATCTGCAAATAATGATAGTTTCATTTATTCTTTTCCTACAAATATTCCTTTTATGTCTTTCCCTTGCCTTATCACCCTAATTAGAACTTCCAGTACTATGATGAAAAGCAGAGGTGAGATTGGGGATCCTTGTCTGGATCCAGATCTTAATTGAAATGATTTGTTTTCCCCATTAAAGATGATGTTTACTGTGGATTTAGTATAGATGATTTTTATTATGTTGAGATACATTCCTTTTATTCCTATTATTTCAAGGATTTTCAACATGAAAGGGTACTGAACTTTACCAAATGGTTTTTCTGCATCTATTATATGATCACATGTTTTTTGTTTTTTTTTTTTTTCCTTGCTGATGTGATGGATTATGTTGATTGATTTTCAGATATTGAACCATCCTTGTGCTGCTGGGATGAATCCTACTTGGTCATGGTGAACAATCCTTTTTTATACACTGTTGTATTCGGTTTGCCAGCATTTTGTGTACAATTTTTGCATCTGTGTTCATTAAGGAGATTTTTCTACAATTTTCATTCTCTGCATTATCTTTGTTTGGCTTTTTATTACTGTGATGTTTACTTCATAGAAAGTTTGCTAGCTTTCCTTCTTCCTTGATTTTTTGGAAGAGTTTTGGGAGGATAAGTGTTATTTCCTCTTTGTATGTTTGATAGAATTCATTTATGAAACTATCTAGTCCTGGACTCTTTAGAGAGAGTTCTGATGACTTCCTCAATTTCACTGTTTGTGATTGGCCTGTTTAAGTTCTCTATTTCTTCTTTGTTCAATTTTGGATGACTGTATCATTCAAGAAATTTGTCCATCTCATCCAGGTTGCTATATGTGTTTGCATATAGATGTTCATAATAGTCTTTACTTATCTTTTGGATTTCTGATTTGTCTGTTATAATTTCTCCTGTTTCATTTATACTTCTGTTTATTTAGGTTTTCTCCCTTCTTTTTTTTTTTTTTTTTTTTTTTTTTTTTTTTTTTTTTTTTTTTTTTTTTTTTTTTTTTTTTTTTTTTTTTTTTTTTTTTTTTTTTTTTTTTTTTTTTTTTTTTTTTTTTTTTTTTTTTTTTTTTTTTTTTTTTTTTTTTTT